>LKTO01000688.1:0-23922 GCA_001399465.1 Hymenoscyphus scutula
ATAAGTAATAGATAGATAAATAATAAGATAGGTCTAGAATAGCTTAAGTACTTCGATAAGTATACTTCTACTTAAGTAAAGGGTCTATATTAAATACTTATCCTTAATAGATATAAGAGTTATAAGTCGGCCGAATTCTAAGAGTACTATAAGGTATATAATATTATTACTCTTTGTTTACCTCCTTATTCCTCTTATTTAACCTAGCTACTCGATGTTAGATGTTTTAGTATCTTAAAACGAGTATATAGTCGAGAAATTAAGACTTTTATTAAAGCTTATATTAACTATATTATAAAGGTCGAGTTCTTTCTCGCATTTAAAGTAGTCTATTTAGCCTCTATAACAGCTTAGAATAGCTAAGCTAGATTCTATAGAGCTGGCTTAGTACCTTTTAACCTATAAGCTATTCTTTTAAAGCTTAATATAAGGCTATAGACTCTAACACCTACTATTACCTCCTCTACTAATATTAACCTTTAGGTCTTATAGACTTCTTATAACCTAACTAATACTCTTTTATAGAGGATATTAGTTAAGAATCAGATTATACGTTATTAAGGAAGCTCGCTAACTTCTATTTTCTAGATAGTAGCTATATTAGCTAAGAGTATAGAGCTATTAGCTTATAAGATAACTTTATTATTAGCTAAAGTCTATACCCTTTATAAGGTAAATAAAGTACTAAGTAAACGCTAGAGGGCTAAAAAGACTCGGGTCTGTTAAGAGGGGGTACTTACTATAGAGGATGCGTAGGACGTATTAGCTTAGAAGGAGGTAGAGGAACAGGCTCGACGCGACAAGTACTCTAAGGGGGGTAGGCAAAAGAAGAGGTAGCCGTCTAGGCGACGATGTAGTACCTGTAGAAAGTCTAGTTATAATGTATAAACTTGTTAAGAGGCTGTAGATACTTCTAGTTTATTAGATTCAGATTTAGATTAATTAATATAATATATTATAATTATTTAATTTTACTCTTTAGATAGTAGAATAGAGAAAAGTACGTCGCTCGGTAATATACGTCGCTAGGTAGTAAACTACGTTATAGTTAATAATAAGCTAGTATAATCTATATAAAAGATAGATAGTATAATTAACTTTAAAGGCTATAAGTATATATTTTTATAATTCGATTATTATAAGTATATTTATAATATTTATAAATAACCTTATAAGTAACTATAATAGAGTACTATATAAGAGTAAGAGGTTATAAATATCTATATATATAGATAATAACTAGATAAAGCTTTACTTATACTAGATAGAGTTACTATAATAGTAGAGAATTAATAGAATTAAGATAATAGCTTTTTTAGTTTTTAATAGTAACTATAAAAAGTAGATACTTTAAGCTTTAAATTCTAGGCTAGTTATAGAAGAAGAGAAAAGTTAATATTAAGCTTATATATAAAGTCTTACTATACTTATTTAATATACTATTAGATAATAGAATAAGTAATACTCGTTTAATACTATACTATTAGATAATAGAATAAGTAATACTCGTTTAATACTATACTATTTAAAATAAGATATATTATATCTATAACCTTAAATTAGATTAATATAAGGCGTTATATCTACTATTACTCTAGGTTTCTCTTATAAGTCTACTAATTTAAAAAAAATTAGTCTTTATTATTACTCTAGAGATACTATTTCTATACTCTCTTAGATATACTAAAAAATAATAGAAATAACTATATCTTATAATATTAAAGTCTAGATTATAATACTACTACTACTTTAAAGTAAAGTATACTTAATAGAGTACTATCGCTCTATATTACTTATATAAAGAGATATCTACTTCTTTTACTATAATAGCTAAAAGTATAATTAGAGAAGCTCTTATAAGAATTTCTATACTATTAATATTAAGTATTACTCTCTTAGCTAGTTTAGCTATAGATAGTTCTATATTATAAATAATATTAGATCTTTCTATATTATAAGGTCTAAGAGTAAGAGTAAAGTTATTCGCGATTTTATAATACTTAGAATAATTAAGGTTAGCTAGAGTAGAGGAAAAAGCTTTAAGAGCTTAGTATATATTTCTATATACTTTAAAATCGTCTATAAAGAGAGTCTATAGTAAGAATTAATAAGATTACTAGATAGTTAAAAATACTTCTAAGCTATCTTTTCTAAAGGCTTTAATTTTATACTCTTCTCTAATAGAATATATAAATTAAATAGCTTTCTATAAAGCTCTTATAATCTTTATAATAACCTAGTAAATAAAGTAAAGACTACTTTAATATATAGTATTAGTATCTATATTTAAGTTAGTTATCTTAATTATATCTTTAATTAGAAAAGATTCTTTAGAGTTATATAATAACTTCTAGTATTTATATTAAATATCTATAAGCTCTAGACTAGTAAGTATTATAATACTCTTATCTATTTTACTATTATAGAAGTCTTATCTAATATATATAACTCTATCTCTCGAGACGTCTTTTATAAAGATAGTATTATAAATTATATAATGTAGTTTACTACTAAGCGACGTATATTACTAAGCGACGTACTTTCCTCTACTCTACTACCTAAAGAGTAAAATTAAATAATTATAATATATTATATTAATTAATCTAAATCTAAATCTAATAAACTAGAAGTATCTACAGCCTCTTAACAAGTTCGTATATTATGACTAGACTTCTAGTAGGTACTACATCGTCGCCTAGACGGCTGCCTCTCCTTTTGCCTACTCTTCTTAGAGCGCTTGTCGCGTCGAGCCTGTTTCTCTACTTCCTTCTAAGCTAATACGTTCTACGTATCCTCTATAGTAAGTGCTCTCTCTTAATAGACCCGAGTCTTTTTAGCTCTCTAGCGTTTACTTAGTACTTTATTTACCTTATAAAGGGTATAGACTTTAGCTAATAATAAAGTTATCTTATAAGCTAATAGCTCTATACCCTTAGCTAATATAGCTACTATCTAGAAAATAGAAGTTAGTAAGCTTCCTTAATAACATATAATCTAATTCTTAACTATTGTCGTCTATAAAAGAGTATTAGTTAGGTTATAAGGAAGGAGTCTATAAGACCTAAAGGTTAATATTAGTAGAGGGGGTCTATAATACTATATTTCGCTTATATATTCTCAACTTGCCGATACTACGCGCTAATAAGCTCTAGATCTTTATACAAGGCTCTTTAGAAGTCGTAAACGTGATTAAAACGTGTCTTTAACTCTAGTCGTTGTTAAATGAATTAATATATCTAGTTCTTATCAACGTATAGTACCCCTTAAGATTTAAGTAGGAGATTCGCTATATCTCTAACACTAGTTAGACAGGGCGTAAATCCTCTTAAATCTAGATTAAGTATATATTAAATAATCGTGTCCTTCTCTAAGTTGTTTAATTTATAACAATTAGCTTTAATTTTAGAGTAATAGGTTTAGCTAGCTATTCTATATTAAAGTATTACTTTAGAGACCTTATAGATCTTTACTATAGAGTTTATACTTAGCTTTTTAGACGTTTAAATAGCCTTGATAGCTAGAATGATTCGCGCTTCTTAGGTTTGAATTTCTATAATAAATAGTTGAAAAAACGTGTCTTAAAGTTTATAAGAAGTAGAGTAGAGAAAAGTACGTCGCTCGGTGATATACGTCGCTTAGTAGTAAACTACGTTAGTAGTATATAATAAGTAAAGACTAGATAGTATTCTAATAAATTAAAGTACTATTTATATATAACTCTTAGAAGTATTATTTAGTAATAGACTAGATAATATAGAATCTTTTTATAATTAAACATTATATAATAGAGTCTCTAATATTAGAAATCTCTTTAAATAAGAGACTCTAACTAAGCACGAAGGTTCTATATAAGACTAGTATATCTACTATTAGATAGAAGCTTTATACTTAACTTAGTTTACTTAGTTATTAATACCTTTTAGCTTTAACTACTTTAGATAAGTAACGAGTTTATATCTAAGTAAATAACTCGCGATATAAACCTCTATATATAGTAACTAACCTATCGAAATAATACCTTTACTTAGATAGAGTAAGTTTCGTTATAGATAGCTAATTCTATAATATTCTCTAGAATAATAATATTCTCTTATATCGTATAAGTAAACTTTTTAGATATTATTATTATAGAAGATACTTATAACTCTAAGTAGTAAAACTACTAGACTTATTAATATAATATATAAAGCTAAAGTGTTTTTTTAGTAAGAGTAGTAGTATATAATATTTTCATAGTTAAGTCTAGAGAGTTATACTACTAGTACTAACCTATATATTAGTATCTCTCTTAAGAAGGTTTCTTACTATACTACTTCTTTTACCTAGCTAGTAAAGTAGAAACCTTTTCTAGAGTAACTATAATTAGATAGTATATTATATAGAGTAACGAAAGCTATTCTTAAACGTAGTATTTTAGAGTAACGTAGTTTATTAGAACCCTATATATATTAGGACCCTGCGTACTCTAAAACCTATATAAAAGCTACTTAGTAAGTAAATCTAACTTTTTAGTTTATATATAAAAAAAGCTAAAATTAAAATTTTAGTTTTATTACTATATAAATAAGTAAAAGATAAAATTTTAGACGTTTACTAATTATAGTTAACGATTCGCTTAAAATTACCTCTATATTTATAATTTATTTTTTATTTCTTTAATAACTAAGTGATTATAATTAGTATATATCTAAAACTCTATATTATATTTCTTTATATACTACTAAAACTTTCTTTTAATTTTAGCTTTTTTTATTAATAGAATAAAAAGTTAGAGCTACTTACTAAGTAGCTTTTTATATAGGTTTTAGAGTATATAGGGTTCTAATATATATAGAGTTCTAATAAACTACGTTATCTAATTTAGCTAGAAGTATAAACTTATTATTTAGTACTATATTATTAGATTTCTAATTCTAATTACTATTCTAGTTAGTATTAATAGCTAACTATTTACTTATATACTATATCTTATATAATTTCTTATATTTTAAGTTACGAAATAGATACTTTTTTATACTATAGACTAATAGCTAAGTAAGTAATAGAAGATTATTACTCTAGAATATCTTTATAGATTTAGTTTCTAAATAAATACTAGTCTAATTTAAGGCTATATATATATAGATAGAACTAATAATAATTTCTTTTATATTTTATTATTCTTCTAAAAACTGTAAATTATTATAATTATCTTTAAAGTCTATTTTATATATATATTCTAGAGCGAGAATAGTATAATCTTTAATAAGAATAGTATTCTATAAAAAGTAAGTATTTATAGAAGCTATCTCTAGTATTAATATATATTATTATAGAACGCTTTAATATCTAGCTCTTAGTAGAATATATCGTCTAGTTCTATAAGAGTTTAGTCTAGTACTAATTTAGTTTCGTCTAGTCTCTCTTTTAATTCTCTTTCTAATTCTAATTCCTTATTCGAGTTCATATTTAAGCCTCTCTCTAAGTCCTCTTTAAATTTCTCTTCTAATTCTCTCTCTTCTATTTAAACGTCGATTAATATTATATTCTATATAGTCTTATAGTTAACCTATTATCTATAATTATTCTATATATCTATCTCTAATCTCTTCTAACTTACTTAAAAGTCTTAAGAAATCTCTATTAAGTTATTTACTTTAATTATACTTTAAAATTTATTTATACTAATACTTCTTATATTATAATATAGACTATTTTCGTTCTCTTAGGTCTTATAATTATCTTTAAGTAGATTAAGAGAGCTACTATAATTACTATTAAGAGCTTCTTTAGAGCTATTAAGTATAGTATCTTATTAGTATATCTTATCTATATTCCTTCTATATACTTTTATATTATAATTAAATAATATAGTTTATTAGCGAGTTGATTATATTAGCGAGTCGATTACTAAAAATATATATAAAAAACGTCTATACAACTCTAGTAAAAATCTATAATTCTTAATAAAAATTAATAAAATTAAAAACTTTACTTTATTACATTATATGTAACGTAGTATACTAGAGCTCTAGACACTCTAGAACCTTGAACACTTTAAATTTTATATAAAAAACGTCTATATATAACTATATACTTTATATATTTATTAATAAAAACATCTAAAACTGAATTTTTATTAAAGAAATAAGTGTTTAATACTATAATAATATTTGTTTTAAATCTCTACTAGTTTTACTCAACGATTCGCTTAAAAAGGCCTCTATAACTATTAAGTATTTTTTCTTTCTTAAATTACCCTTTAAGACAAGGTAAGTAATATTTAAAAAACTAATAAAAAGAATACTTCTATATTAATAGAATAAGATTTTCAATTTTAGATGTTTTTATTAATAAATATATAAAGTGTACAGTTATATATAGACGCTTTTTATATAAAATTTAAAGTGTTCGAGGTTCTAGAGTATCTAGAGTTCTAGTATACTACGTTAAGTAATAGTAGAAATCTTAGATACTAACTAATTATAACCGCTAAGTTATTAAAGAAATAAATTTTTTAAATAAATATAGAGGTAATTTTAAGCGAATCGTTAGTTATAACTAGTAAGCGTTCTAAAATTTTAAAATTATTTATTTATATATAAGTAAAGTAAATTTATTAAATTTATTAATTTTAATTAAGAATTATAGATTTTTACTAGAGTTATATAGACGTTTTTTATATATATTTTTAGTAATCTATTTAGTAATATAATCGACTCACTTATAAACTATATTATAAGTTATTACTTAAATATATAATAGATAGAGAGTAATAAGTCTATTTTATAATTATAGTAATATTCGCTACTAAGAAAGCTTAAATTATCTATCTATTAAATATAGTCGAGAGAATATCTTTTAGTCTTCTATATTCTATACTATATTAAATTTAATCCAACTTATCTATAATATACTAATAGTATTTTTATAACCGAACGTAGTAACTAGTCTAGAATAATAGAAGCCTCTATTTTATCTTATTCTAGTATTATAATTATACTAAGTATATAATAGTAGCTATTAAAAAGAAGTTATATAGAAAGAGTAGTAATATTAAAGTAAAATTTACTTTCTTTAATTAATCTTACCTTAAGCCTTAGATAAGTTAGTATATATAATAAGAGAAATATAGAAGGAATTAAGGTAGAATTAAAATCTATTATACTTTATTTATACTTCTTCTTAATTATAACCTATAGCCTTATAGTATATATAGTATTAGTAGTATTATTTAAATCGAATAATCTATTATAGTACGCTAGCGAATAAGTAAGGTAGAGAATAAGAGATATATATAGAGACTTATACTTAATACTTAGTAACTACTATTATATTAGTTTCTTCTAGCTACTACCTTTAAATATATTCTAACTACTATAATTATATATCTCGAGACTATTATTTCATACTTATAGATATTAGATAGATAAATAGATAGACTAGTAAGAATTAGTCTATAAAGTTTAAAAAGAGTAATCTAGAGAAGATATTCTTAAGATAGTATTTAATATATAAGAAAAATTAATAAATTAACTTTTAGTACTATAAAACTTCTCTCTATTAGTATAAGAGGAAAACCTATACCTATTAGAGAAATAGTAAAACTATATATATACTTATATACCTTCTATCTAGTTATTAACTCTAGGTTAACCTTAGTTAACTCTATATCTAATATATATCTAATACTTAAATAAGGTTAATCTAAAGTTAGTATAGATTTAATCTAAGTCTAGACTAATACTAAATAATACTTAAGCTATTTTCAACCTAGTATAGTACTATATAAAAGTACTTAGAGAAAAAAAAAATTCTAAAGAGAGTATTTTTTTTAAGGTAATTTAAGAGACTTTTTATATAATAATCCCGCTTAGTTTTTAGTTTATAGAAGTCCTTATATTTAGTACTACTAGTGTCTAAATTTAGTATATTATATAGTTAAGTAGATCGAGTCTCTACTATTATATAATAGAGCGTATCTTTTATATTTTAGTTAGCGTATATATAGACTACTCTACTACTACATTTACTACTAAGATACCTCTTAATTCTATTAATTAATATAGTTTAATAGTACTCTATATATATTAGTACTCTACATACTCTAAAACCTATATAAAAAGCTACTTAGTAAGTAACTCTAACTTTTAAGTTTATTTATAAAAAAAGCTAAAATGAAAATTATATTTTTATTACTATATTAATAAATAAAATATAAAATTTTAGACGTTTACTAATTTTAATTAACGATTCGCTTAAAATTACTTCTATATTTATAATTTACTTTTTATTTCTTTAATAACTAAGCGATTAAAATAAGTATATATCTAAAATTCTATATAATATTTCTTTATATACTATTAAATTTAGGTTTTCAATTTTAGCTTATTTTAATAATAGAATAAAAAGTTAGAGCTACTTACTAAGCAGCTCTTTATATAGGTTTTAGAGTACGAAGAGTACTAATATACGCAGAGTAATATTAAACTACTTATATTAATTTTATTATCAATTCTATTAGTAATTCTATTATTATTATTAATTCTATTAATTCCTTTAATTATATCGGTATATACATCGACATCTATATCGGTATATAGCTAATCAGGAGCCTTTGATTTATCACCTCTCTTCCTTACTAACTTCGCTTTTTAGACTTCGATCGAACAAGCGAACAGGCATACACACAGGCCTATACACAGGGATGACGTCATTTACAAGGAAACGGTGGAATAATCGAGTAGAATAATCGGTATAATAATCGGTAGACTTAGATACTAAGATAGAATATATTATATAAATATAATTACGTGTTTTCAACTATAGTCGTCTATTATAACTTTATTTAAATACTAATATAGGTTAAACCTATATTAGGCTTATATTAAACTAAAGTTAAACATTTACCTAACTTAGATCTAACCTCGGTTAGATCTAAGTTAACTTTAAGGGTCTATCTAGGTAGAACTTAGGTTAATCTAGAGTTAAACTCCTAGTAGTTAGGTAGTAATATAGTAAGAAGAAGCTTTACTATTAAGAGTAGCTAGAAATAATAAAGATACTTAGTATATTAAAAGCGCTAGCTAGAGTATCTTAATAAAAGAAAATAGTAACCTCTCTCTCTTTTATAAAATAATAAGAAAGAAAAGTTAATAAAGAAAAGATACTATCTCTATCTATCTAACTATAGATACAACTTTATATAGAAGAAAAAAAAAGAAACTACCTCTAGTCTCTTATATTTAATTTAGTAAAGAGAGACCTATAACGTAGTTTACTATCGAGTAGTCTATATCACTGAGTAGCCTACTTTAAAATTTATATAAGAAACATCTATTTATAACTATACACTTTATGTATTTATAAATGAAAATATCTAAAATTAAAATTTTAGTTTTATTAATATATAATTACTATTTAATCTTAGTTATTAAGTATTACTTAGCTTATACTAATGTGTTATTTAAAAAAGAAAAAATAGTTAATAATTATAGAGGTCTTTTTAAGCGAATCATTAATTAAAGCTTATAAAGATTTAAAATTAATATTATTATAATCTTAAAACCTTATTTCTTTAATAATATTTTATTCTTAAATTAATATATTTATAAATATATAAGATGTATAGTTATATATAGACGTTTTTTATATAAGTTTTAAAGTAGGCTACTCGGTGATATAGGCTACTCGGTAGTAAACTACGTTATATAGTTATACTATAATATTATTATTCTCTACTTTCTCTTTCTTCTAGTACTTTAAAGACTTAGCCTTCTAATCCTTACTATTTAGAAAGTTATAAAAACCTTATATAACAACTTTAAGTAATTTAGATTTAGTTACCGCGTCTTATAGTTTAAGATAAATAACGCGAGAGTTAGATATATAAACAAGAGTACTTTTAACTAGAAACTATTATTCGAACTTAGCCTTACTAGTCTTAATATTTATATTAAGCTTAGTAATTATAACTAGTAAGGTTTTATAAAGAAGGTTACTAACTATATAATTATAGAAGGTATTATATATATAGATATAAATATAAGAGACGTCTTAAGTATATCTAAATTAGTACTTGGGCAAGTATTTAGTGAGGGCCCTTCAGCTCGTCACCACTTTTTTAGCACCAAAATGAAGCGATCACCATACAAACACCTACTAAGCACTTCTCAATTATTCCACAACCACCACACCAACATGGCAAAAAAAACGAGAAAATCAAAGGGGCGTGCATTACATATACCTAAGACGACGCGCAGAGAATGCCCCATCTGGCAACACATCCAAATTGTCAGCAGATCTAGACAGAATACTAACAAGGAGGAGTCACTCTTATAGGTGCAACCAAACCCAGAATAGGTGTGTATTTCAGAGAGTGGTGTTAAGAAGATGAGAAAGAGGGCTCGAGAGAACGCTTCTCGTACCCGGAACGGGAATTCAAGGGGTTAACGCCTTATAGTACCCTCTGTTGTCCAGAATAGACCTCGTTCAGGCCAACCACGCAAAGTTACCCTAGAGTTATGTAAACGTATCATCGACAAGGTTATAAATAACAGAGACAAGCGGCGGAAGACGAATATTACACACCTTTGCAAGCTTAGTCTCTAGGGCAACACAGACAAGCGTAAGAATGTCTTAGAATCGTTATTTTAACAAATCTTATACGACGCTGGTTATTCCTTTATACAAGGGGGGTGGAAGCCTAAACTTACCCCAGAAATTATAGAAACGCGTGTTAAATGTACAGAACGTCTCCTTAAGATAGATATCTCTCAAGTTATATTCATAGATGCTACAGCACTACGTATGGAACTCGACGATAGACCAGATCAGTGCTAGTAAAAGCAGGACGAGTACTACTACAAGGATGTACGAACAGAGACAGTAAAGGGCTACTCAGATGGTCAGTTCTTTAGCGTAATCTGCCTTGGTTCTTATCAAGGTCCTTACTACATATTTAACCTAGAAACAATACAAGAAGTCAAGGACGTAGAGAAGCATTTAGCCGAGGCCAACGTACAATGGTTACACCACGCGGAAAGAGAGTTCAACCGGCTAGAACAGGCGAAGGGGGACTACTGGGCAAGTAAAGGACGTGCTGTACATAGAAAGAGGGCGTAACTACACAATTACCTTGATAAACAGGCATATAAGAGAGGGGACAGGGGTAAAGAGAGGGTAGATTAGTACTAGCTTTGTGAGGGGTTTCTTAAGCTAAAGTTGTTCTGTTAGTATAAGGAACTACGTAAGATAGGGAGAGGGAAGATTATACATTTAGTTATAGATAATGCTAGCTCTTACAGCTACAAGGTAACTAAAGAGGTATTATTCTACTATTTCATTTAGCGGCTCCTTCACCCTCCTTAGTCACCAGATATGAACCTAATAGAGTAGATTTGGAGGTATATAAGGTAATAGTTAAGGAAGAGAAAAGTCTAACTAAGAAATAAGGTATATCTTAAGCGTTTATAGATAGAGGAGTAGATGAGAGTACCCTAGAGTGTAATAGATAAGGTGATAATAGAGCTTAGAAATACTCTAGAAAAGGTAGTTAAGTATAGTAGGGATAATAACTTCTAAGGATAGAATTTATAAATAGCTTTAATTTCTACTAGTTTATATCTGATTACACCTATATTTATATTATATATAGCTGATAGTAGTAAAAAGAGAGGTGTTAAGTATAAGCGAAAAACGAGCTGAAAATTAGCTAAGGGCTCTTACTAAATACTTGCCTAAGTACTAATAGCCTAGTATCTATTTCCTTAATACTAATATTAATTATACTATTAAAACTAAAGGCTATATAAGATATTCTCTAAAGATTAAGCTCGGTCCTCTTATAGTAGTTCTTATTATAGAATATCTTTATCTTATTAGTAGAAGTTATAAATTTATATACTAGTTTATTATATAAGACTATATTTAAATCTATAGAGTATATTCTATTTAGAATCTTTAGTAATTAATAGACTCTAACGTAGTTTATTATCGAGTAGTATACTTTTCTCTACTCTACTACTTTAAAATTAAACTACTTAACTATAATAAATTAAATTAACTAAGCTATTCTAAATCTAGAAGCTCCTCTATAATAATAACTTTCTAATAAGTATATGAATTATAACTACTCTTCCTATAAGCGCTATAGTATCGTCCACCTAGTTGTTTCTTATCTACCTAAATCTCTCTAGAGCGCTTGTCGCGTCGAATCTGCTTGTCTACCTCCTCTTAAGCTAAAATATCATTTATATCCTCTACTACTAGTACTCCTCCTTACTAGATCCGAGTCTTTTTAACCCTTCGGCGTTTACTAAGAGCTTGTCTAACGAAGAGTCTAGAGTTCAGCTAATATTAAAGTCACCTTATAAGCTAATATCTATGTTCCCTTTACTAGCGAAGTAACTGTCTCAAATATTAGAGTTAGCGAGCTTCCTTAATAACATATAATTCGATTTTCGACTATCGTAGTCTATAAAAGAGCATCGGTTAGATTACGAGAGGTCTAAGATATCTAAGAGCTAGCGTCTATAGAGGAGAGTCTAGGAGGCGTTAGAGTCTATAACCTAATATTAAACTTTAAAATAACTACTTCTAGATTAAAAGGAACTAAGCTAGCTCTATAGAATCTAGATTTAGCATTTTAGGTCGTTATTAACTAATTATAAGCTATATAAAATACTAAAAAGAACTTAACCTTAGTAATATAGTTAATATAAGCCTTAATATAAGTCTTAATTTATCGTCTATATATATATTTAAGTATACTAAAACATCTAATATTAAGTAGCTAGATAAGATGAGACGAGTAAGAAGGTAGACAGAGAGATATAATATTATTAGCTATATAATACTTCTAGAATCTCGCTGATTTATAACTCCTATACTTATTAAGAACAAGTAACCGATATAGTCCTTTTATATAACTACGAGTATATTTATCGAAGTGTTAATACTATTCTAAACCTGTCTTATTATTCGTCTATCTATTATAAGTTATCTTAATAACCTAATCGTTAGAGAGGCCTTCTTTAGTATACTAGCTAGAGAGGTAACATTTTCTCTTTATAACTAAAAATAGAGAGATACTCCTTTCTTTACTATTTATATAAATAATCGCTATAGCCTATTCTTAATTTTCTAGCTAAACTGCCTTACCTCTACTATATCTATCTATATAAGTAATAACTATAGTTAGAGAGATTATATCTATTATAAAGTCTATCTTATCGAAGTTATAAAAATTATAGTTCTAAATTCTATATTTTACTTATATATTCTATACTAGTTAAAACTACGCTCTAATTAGCTTAGGATCTTTATATAAGGCTCTTTAAAAGTCGTAAACATAATTAAAACGTGTCTTTAATTCTAGTTAACGTTATATAAATCGATATATCTAGAGCTTCTCGACACGTTCTTCTTCTAGCGATTTAAGAATATAATTTACTATATCTTTAACACTAGTAAGCTAGAGCGTAAATCCTCTTATATCTAGATTAAGTATATATTAAATAATCGTTTCCTTCTCTAGTTTATTTAATTTATAACGATTAGGTCTAGTTTCGAGATAAGGAGTTTAGCTAGCTATTTAGTATTATAGTATTATTTTAGAGACTATATAGGTTTTTATAGTAGAGCGATAACTAAGTTTTTTAGATGTTTAGATAGCCTTAATAGATAAGGCGATTTATACTTCTTAAGTATAAGCTTCTATATTTAGTTATAGAGAAAATATATCTTAAAGATAGTAGATAGTAGAGTAGAGAAAAGTACGCTACTCGATAATAAACTATATTATATATAAAGAGTTAATTATAAGAGAGTTATAACTTATCGCTAGCTTCTTATCTTATAAAATAATAGTTATAGTAAGTATATAATAGAATAAGTAAACCTTAGATAACTTACTTATAATATAGAAGAAAATATTAAATAAATAGAGCTTTAGAGAGTAGATTATAAACTTAATTAATATATTATCTAGTAGATAGAGTCTAATATATATAACGTAGTTTATTAGAACTCTATATATATTAGAACTCTATATACTCTAAAACCTATATAAAACCTACTTAGTAAGTAACTCTATATTATATTTCTTTATATACTACTAAAACTAGCTTTTTAATTTTAGCTTTTTTTATTAATAGAATAAAAAGTTAGAGCTACTTACTAAGTAGATTTTTATATAGGTTTTATAGTATATAGAGTTCTAATATATATAGAGTTCTAATAAACTATATTATCTCTATAAACGTCTATATATATTAAAGATAAAGAATTAAGGTTCTAGTAGTCGAAATCTATAAGCGCTAGAATATAAGAGAATACTACTACGATTATATATCTTAATAAAGATAATAGAGATAGCGAGAGTCTATAGAGTATTAATAATAACTCTTAGTATAGATAAAGATATATATTATAGTAATATTACTAGTAATAGAGGATACTACTACTCTTACTATACTTACTATAGTTACTATAGTTATAATATTAATAGCTTATTAGTAAGTCTTCTTTATTTTTCTTATACTTAATCTTATTAATCTTATTAGATACTAGTTAACTAGAGTATCTAACTCTCTACTAAAAGTTAACTTTCTATAGTATAATTTAATAGATAGATAGAAAGAGAGTAGATTATTAGATAATATATATATATTTAGATATATCTAACTTTCTTATCTAGCTTAAAGGTATCTTAAATATAATATATAATTAGTAATTATTAATATTAAAGTATATTATACTATATATATAGTTATTAAGAAGTAGATTTAAGTTAACTAGATAGTAATATCTAATACTATATATAATAACTTTAACCTCTCTTAAATATATAAAATACTTAGATAGATCTTTAGATTCTTATATAATTACTTCTTATTCTTAAGACCTTTATTAATAAGATTATATATATAGGCTTAGATTTAAACATTCTTATATAAAGTATTTAGCTTCTTAAGAGTTATCTTCTTCTAGGTTTTAAAACTCTAGATATCTATAGTAAATAGTATATAATATTACTAGTAATTAGAGGTATAGCTACTACTATACTTCTAGTCTAGATAGTTTAATTAGTAGATCTTCTTTACTTCTTTTTATACTTAATTAGATATTCTATAGATTCTAGCTTAATAACTCTTTATTATTATAAAGCTATTATTACTCTCTTAAATACTATCTTTATAGTCTTCTACTACTTCTCTTTATCTATATCTTCTTCTTATTAGTACTCTTATTTATAAGACTATTTAGCTAAGCTTAGAATCTCTCTAATTTCTCTTATATTATTAGTAAGTTCTAGTATTTTTATAGTATAGTTATTAGATTATATTATAGTTTTAGAGTTAGTATTTATATCGCGGTTATTAGATTATATTATAGTTTTAAGATTAGTATTTATATTAAGATTTTAAGGTTAATATTTATATTATAGTTATAGATTTATTCTTATTTACTTTAAAATCTCTTATTCTATAGATTCTCTTCTATAGCGCGAATACTATAGTTATAGCTTCTTTTACTATTTATTCTTTAGAAGAAGATAACTCTACTATAGATATTAAAGTAGTTTTATTATTCTTTCTAGTATTATTCTTACTTATCTTATCTTCTTTATCTTTAGAACCTTAATAAAGTTATCTTTAATAAGTATTAAATTCTATTTTACTCTTACTCTTCTCGCTTTCTTCTCTTCTTATTCTTTATATTAATCTATTTCTATCTACTAAAGTCTAGCTAAGTTTACTTTTCTTAGTTTATAGTAACTTAAAGGCTTCTAGATTATTATTATACTCTACTTATATTAATTAATAACTTTAAGTAATTATAAGCGATAGATAAGACTCTATATAAGACTCTATATAAGGCTCTAATTATAATAGAGATAGAATAATAAATACTTAATATATATAACTAGCTCTACTATTATTAGTATATAGTAGATATAATAGATTTAAATATACTTTCTATTAATTATAATACTCTTCTAAGTATATACTATAATATAATACTATTATTCTATATAACTAGAATAATAAGCGAATAGATAGATATAAACTAGTAAATAATAATATATTATATATTAATACTTATCTATTAATATTAAGAGTTTATTAGAGAATACTATATATAAAGTAAGAAATAAAATAGATTATAAAACTAGACTAATTTATTAATATTAAAGAGAGAGATAATAACTTTAAGGTCGTTAGATTAGTTAATAGTCTTTCTATTAAATAAAGTAGAAACGCTTTTTACCTTCTATCTTTAAGCTAAATATCTTTAATACCTTATACTAAATATTCTTACTAGTAGTAATATAAGCGAAAGTCTAGTACTATAGAAATTAGTATAATTTAAAGATAGTTAATAGTAAGAGAATTAGCGATTATATATATTAGAATTAGTAAAGCTAGTATCTACTAGCTACTATAACTATTCTTCTTTATATACTAATATATAGACTTTAGTACTATTACTCTTATAGAACTAAAGTTTCTTTAACTTAACCTCTTACTACTTAGAGATAGCTTATATAATCTATAGATATAGTTATCTATACTCTATTATACTACTATCTAAACTAGTTATTTTAGATAGAGGAATTAGAAGATAATTCTTAGTATACTTAAGTAAATATATCTAATATACTTAATAAATACTATAATAAGAAAGAGGTCTAAGCCTTTATAGTTAGTTATAGAGAAACTTTCTCTATATACTACTATACTCTCTACTATTTAAATATATATAAATTAAAATAGTATTAATACTAATAAAGATAATAATATAGTTATAGAAGATAGTCTTTTTAAGAATAAGAAAGAGAGTTTTATAAGTAAGAGATAAACTATATATATCTATTATAGAGTACTATATAGTTAGACTAGTATTATAGATATTATTATACTTATAAGTATATATCTAGAAGAGAATTTTTTAGTATTAGTATAGTTATTATATTAATACTTATTTAGATAAATATTTATTATACTACTACTTTTTTCTTTTCTTTACTAGACTTTAGTCTTACTATCTAGATTTTAGTAATATAATCTATATAATCTAATATTAGTACTTTACTTTATATAGAGATAAATAGTTATAATTTACTACTTAAATACTACTACTAAAGCTACTTTTATATTATATAATAGAGGTAAAATTATTAAATTAAAGCTATTTAGACTACTATTTTATATATATTCTATAAGTATTAACTATATCTTAATAGCGCTATAGTATTATATAAATTATAGCTCTAATCTCTATATCTATAATTTAATTCTATACTTCTAAAATAGCTACTTTAAGTTATATAGAATTCCTAAAGATCTTAAAGTATAGTTGTCTAAGAATATTCTTTAGTCTATTCTAATACCTCTTAATTAGTAAGAGGTCTAGTAAAAAGAGTAGCTAAAAGATAGATATAACTCTATAGTTTCTTATATACTCTAAAGTATATAATATAGTATAATCTAGTTCTCTATCTTATTTAAAAGAGAGGTCTAGATATAGATTTAATAAGTTATATAAGTAGTTCTAAACTATAAGAAAAGTATACTTATAATATAACTCTTCTATAATTATCTTCTAAGCTTTCTTCTAAAATAGATCTTCTTTTCTATATTTTTTACTAATATATCTCTAAAACTTCTATTCGATATTTCTTTACTACTTATATATAATATAATTAGAGTTATAAAGCTCTAAAGATTTAATTTTCCTTATATACTACTATCTCTTATACTATCTAGGTTATATCTAACTCTTATTACTCTAAAGAATCTAGTTCTATTAATCTAACATCTAATATATATACTCTTTAGTCTATTTAAGTCTCTTCTATCGATTCGCCTCTAATAATAGTAGCTTCTTTCTTCTAAGCTCTTATATATATCTCTCTTTCTTAAAAGTAGTTCTAATTATAGTACTTAAATAGTTCTACTCTAGCTAATAAGAGAGCTCTACTTATAGTATATTACGATTAAATATAGTTATAGTAACCTACTCTATAAGATGTTTATAATAAGAAGTATTAAGAAGAATATACTAGCTACTATAATACTTTAAGAGTATAGGTCGATTCTTAAGTATAACGTAGTATACTAGAACCTTAAATACTATAGAACCTTAAACACTTTAAATCTTATATAAAAAACCTCTATATATAACTATATACTTTATATATTTATTAATAAAAATATATAAAATTAAAATTTTTATTCTATTAATATAGAAGTATTCTTTTTATTAGTTTTTTATATATTACTTACCTTATCTTAAAGTATTATTTAAGAAAGAAAAAATAGTTAATAGTTATAGAGGCTTACTTAAGCGAATTATTAAGTAAAACTAGTAGAGATTTAAAATAAATATTATTATAGTATTAAACTCTTATTTCTTTAATAAAAATTTAGTTTTAGATATTTTTATTAATAAATATATAAAGTATATAGTTATATATAGATGTTTTTTATATAAGATTTAAAGTATCTAAAGTTCTAGAGTATTCGAGGTTCTAGTATACTATATTATACTAGATTTACTAGTATATAATTCGTAGGTTCTAGAGTAAGATATTATTAATTATCTAATCTATAGTATATTAGAGAGTCTAGATATATAGTCTATTATCTCTAGATACTATATATATAGACGTCTTAGAGGTAGAGATAAAAATAGTAGATTCTATAGTTTATAAGGTTTATAGAGAAGAATTTAAGCTTTTTAAAGTAGTCTAAAATTTAGTATATAGACTACTCTTATAGTAGTCTTATAGTAAGAAAAGCTAACTTTAGAGACTTCTTATTAGTTAAGAACCTAGTAATTTTAGAGTAGTATAATACTAGAACCTCTATAAATATACTATATTTAACATTTATTAATATATATAGATAGTATTACTAGAATCTTAGTATAGAGATAGTATCTCTTCGCTATCTATCTATATATACTCTAATAACTTACTACTTATATCTTTACTCTAGATATATATAGTATATAATCTAATAGTATATTTAAATTAATATAGTACTTATAATAGTATAATAAAAGAGAAATAATAATATACTTATATAGTATAAAGCTAGTAATAGCTTAATATATATATCTATTATAGAGAGCTTAAATTAAAAAACGAATAATAAAATAAGTTAATTAATTAGAGTAGTTAGAAATAATATCTATATAGAGAATATAATTATAAATAATCTATAATATAATAATTTATAAAACTTTAGTACTTAAGAAATATAAGAGATACTAGAAGATAAGCTAGTACTAGATAAGATATAAGTATAGAATAGTATTTAAAAGCTTATATTTATTTTATATATATACTAACTATAATAGAATATAGTAGCTACTAATAATAATAAGAAAACTATATCTACTAATAACTATTATATAGACCTTAAAGATAGTAATAAATATAAAATATCTAAGTAAGACCTCTAAGAAGAAGAGAAAGATAGAGAGTAATTAGAAAAAGTATTTTCTAGTAACTACTATATTATACTAATATATTTTATTACTTAGCGAGCTATATTACTTAGCGAGTTATTTCTCTCTACTACTAACTATTTAACTACTAGACGTAATTCTTTATATTAAAATAATTTATATATAAATAATTAAAGCTTAAATTACTCTTATAATCGAAGTAAAGTAAACGAACCTATATTTAAGCTAATATAAGCTAGTAAAGTAGTTTAATATCTCTCGATTAATATTATAGTATAGAATAGCTAGTTATATCTTATAGATAGATATCTAGTATAGATAGTCGAATCTAACTCTAGTAGAAGAGAAGGCGATTATTTAATATATTCTTAACTAAGATACTAGAGAGTTTTCTCTCTAGAAGGTCGATATATAAGATATAGCTAACCTTCTAATAGATAAGTATAGTAGGCGACATGTCGAAAAGTACTAGAGCTTCTACTTTATTTAATAACGACTAGAGCTTTCTATATATCTTTCTCGTGTCTATAACTACTAGAGAGCTCTCTTAGAAGATCTAGATATATTAAGTATATAGTTTCGATTAGTTATAAATATATATATAAAGTATAAGATCTAAGACTTCGATTTCTATAACTTTAATAAGACTAGCTTTATAATAGATATAATTAGCGAAAAGATAGTTATTATACGCTCTAATTAATAGTCTAATCTAAAGCTTATTTAGTCTAGTAATCGAGAATAGACTATAGCGATTTATATAGTTATAGTAGATAGCTATATAGTATCTTCTTTTCTATATATTTAAGGTTAATTTCACCTCGCGTCTTAGTACTAGAATAGTAATATACTATCGAATTAGATTATTAAAATAATCTAAAATAGTTAGATAGATAATAATATAGAGTTAGAATAGCTTAAACACTTTAATTAAGTAACTTAAGTATATTAAGTTAGCTATTATTAAATACTTATATTAGATAGTTATAAGAGCTATATTAATACTAAGTTTAATAAATACTATAAGAAAAATAATATAATACTACTATATCTATCTTTTTATTTCTTATACTTAACTTAGTCTCTTATTATAAAGTATATATATATATATAACTAGTAAAGACTAGGCGGCGCTCTAATAGGTTAAGTACTATTATATACTCTTATAGTATTTAAGGATCGGTTAGGCTAGCTAAGCGATCTAAGGATTTTATTAGTTATAAATTATATAACGTAGATAGAGATTACTAGACGGCGCGACTAGTCTACTAGTCTAGTAGTAATAGAGCGACTAGGCTAGTAAGCTAATATTATAAGAACGAAGGTTCTATATAAGACTAGTACGTCTACTATTAGATAGAAGCTTCGTACTTAACTTAATATTATATTATTATTACTATCTTAATAGCTTTATAGTTAAGTAATAAGTTTACCTCTAAGTAAATATCTAGTCTATAATTAAACCTCTTTATAAGTAATAAACTCTAGCGATACTTAGTTACCTTAGTTAGTTAGTTTAATAATTATTATACTTTAAGTATCTAAGCTTAGAAGTTTAAATTATAATATCTCTAAAGGCCGCTTCTATTACTAGCTCTAGCGCTAGTATTATTAATATACTAATCTAGAGTACGTCTACTATATTCTAGGAAATAACTACTCTAGATAATAATAATAATAAGAGTATATCGAACGTACTAGAGCTATATAGAGTCGAAGCTCTAGAGATAATATAAGCTAAGCTACTCGACATCTACTATAGTAAATAATAAGAGTTAGAATTATTTCTACTCTAAATAGAAATCTATTTCAACTTTAATAAAGACAAGTTTAATAGCGATAGTATAGTATCGCCTATCTTCGCTATCTCTTACCTTCGAGAGACTACTCTTAAATAGATATAACTATATCTAGAGAACCTTTTCGTATATAAAGCCTTAGCTAGAAGTATAGTAAACATCTAATTAATATTTAGATCTTAGAACGGTTTTAAGGTCGCTATATACTAAATGTTTAGTAATATTAATATAGTTAAGACTATAATATATAAACTACTTAACTTATACTAAACTAGATCTATAATTAATTATATAAATAAATTCTAACGTTATAGAAATAAGATAGAGTAGAATTCTCTCGCTCTTATAGAACTCTTCTATAGAGAACTTAATATTAAACTATATAAAGAAATAGTATAATAAAATCTCGATTATAAGAACATCGCTACTATAATTAAAGAAGTGATTTACTTAGATAACTATCTATAGGAATTTAAGAAAACTAATCTCTGTCTAGAATTTAAGAAATATAATAAGTAGAATCGACTAGATCGCTAGAACGATTAATAAGTAAACGCTATCTAGAGAAAGACTTCTAGAAAGCTAGAGCTCTTCTAGAAAGAACGAAACCGACAACGCGAGTAGAACCTCTACTTCTTATATAGCCTGTCTAGCTATAGAGTAAGTAACTATTATAAGAAGGCTAATTCTTCGAGAAGGTATTAAGCTAATACTATAACTAGAAAGGAAATAGTATTACTTAAGAAATTTAACCTATCTAATAAAGAGTAGAAAGCCTATAGATATAGAATATAGATAGAAGATAAGAATAATCCTATTCTCGAGTAATACTATAATAGATAATCTAAGTCTAAATATAATATATCTCTATAAAGAGATATAGAAACTATAGAGTTATTATTAGAATTATCGTTAGAGTTATTAGACTTGTCTAATATAGAATATAACTAGAATAATAAACTCTATCTAGAGAATATATAGACCTTTATAGAATGTTTTAAATACAATAACCGATAGATAGACCTTAATAGAAATAAATTAGACTTTTAGACCTCTTACACGACTAGAAAGTAGAATCTAGAAGTACTATAACGATTTCGAGTTTAAAGTAACCTTCTAATAAGTATTATTTTTAGAAATCTTAAAAGTAGCCTAGATATAATAGAAGGAAAACTAAATATATAGCCTCTTAAAGACATCTTTAAGATAGTAACTATAGTATAGAGAGAAAGAGACTAACCTTTTAACTAACTATAAGTAGGCGAATATTAGACTCTAGAAGTTATATCTAGAGATATAATTATATAGAAGTAATACTATCTAAAATCTATATTAGTATAGAAAACTAAGAGATAGTTTACTAGCGATAAACTTAATTATACTATATCTATAGAATAGTAAATAGTTTATATAGTATCTAAAAGTAATTTAGACTAAGTAATACTCTACTCTTAAAGAAATAATCCTTAAGTAGAGGAAACTAACTAGAGAAACTATAGTTTTAAGGTTTATTTTATTAGGTCTAAAATTTATACTACCTTAGAAGATAGATAGTTAATAGTAACTATAAAAATTAGAGGAAAGAAACTTAGAGTTATAATTAACTTAGAAGTAACTAGTAACTTTCTCTCTCTATTAGTACTTAAGAAGCTAAACGTCTCTATTAAGAAAATAGAACTATACTATCTAGATATAGTCGACAGAATAGATATAGTATATTAAAACGAAGTTATTAATTAGAAAATAATTCTAATAAAACTTATTATCGAAGAATACTACTTAGATATATAATTTAATATTATTAAGACTAGAAGCTAGAATATAATACTTAGTATACTATAGATTAGAGAATATAATTCTAATATTAACTAGAAGACTTAAATAATAACTTTTAGCTATTATAACTATAAAGGATTATAGCTATAACTATATAGCTAGAATAAGGTTAGCGCTACCTTTTCTAATATACTAGAACACCTTACCGAGAGTTCTCTATAGTTTAGTAAGAAAGCTAATAATAGAATACCTATATAGTATAGAGAGTTTAAAGAATTATTTAAGAACCTAGAGAACTTATAAGCTCTACTAGAATATTATCTATAGAATTATAAGATTAAGTTAAAAGAGAGTTATAACCTTAAGAAATAGAAAATATAGCCTTATAGTTAGAATAAACTATAACGCTTTAAAAGCTATATTATCGAAGGTTTAAAGAAAGGCTATATTTAAAGATCTAAATTATCTATTCTATTAAATATATTAGTTATTAGTAAGAAGAATAATCTAATAAGTTAAGTCTATATTAACTACTAAGAAGTAAATAATATAATAATTAAGAACGCTTACCTACTACTAGAAGAGTAATATCTACTAGATAGAATTAACTCTACTAAGATATTTATAAAACTTAATTAACGAAACACTTATATCTTAATTAGAATTAAGATAAATAATAAGTAGAAAACTATATTTAGATTACTCTTAAGACTCTATAAGTATATAGTAATACTATTTAGATTAGCTACTACGCTTATAACTTACTAGAGGTAGAATAATAATATTCTAGAAGGTCTTCTAGAGGTAATAGTTATCTACTATCTAGATAATATTCTAATCTACTTAGATAAAGTAGAAGAATATAAGAGTTATATATAAGAAGTTATAA
>LKTO01000689.1:0-23875 GCA_001399465.1 Hymenoscyphus scutula
TTATCAGATTCAGATTCAGATTAATTAATATAATATGTTGTGATTATTTAATTTTACCCTTTAGGTGGCGGGGTGGGGAAAAGTGCGTCGCTCGGTGATATGCGTCGCTCGGTGGTAAACCACGTTAGTGGAAAAGAAAGGAAATAAGAGTTATTATACTATATCAAATTAGTTTTTAGTATTAGAAGTCACTTGTACTAGTATAAGGACATGTTATTAAAATTCTAGTGTATATTATATTAATGTAATAGAAATTTAGTAAAGAAAGCAGAGGATTGAAAGTTGTCTACATATAGTACTTTTCGTTTAATTATTAGAAAGCTAAAGCGGAAATCTAAAATTCTATATAGTAAAGGAACAACAACCGCTACTGAGCCTACAAGTGACTGTGAAACGTCCTCTAGCTTTAGCTGGTGACCGGCGAGGTATTCTATAACTAACTAAAACCAGTATGATTAAAACAAATCTTCTATCAAATGGAAGACAGCCGACTAACAAGCATACAGAATTAGGATACGATAGTGACAAGGAAATCTAAAGGACGAGTGTTGAAGCAAAGAAATGAGAGATAAGAGAGTGTACCTGGGAAGAAATCCCGCACAACCATTTTCATGTTTCCTTCTTTTGTCTATCCCGGGGGATCATTCCGCCTTCTTGGTCTTCTTAGTTCTGAGCTTCATCAGGAGGTAAACCAGGCCATAACTTGAAAACACAAAGATGACCACAATCGCCGCATCTCTCCAACCATAGGAATATTCCGGGAGGTTGATAGTTCGTAGGTAATCAGCGCCACTCTTGTACTGGCATACTCGGCAGTTTGTCGTCGCATCAGGATTGGTGAGGTTGGTTCCAGAGCCGAGCTGCTGCATGTAGTCGCCCAAGTATTCCCCGCAGGTCTGGTTGCCGAAAGGCTGGAAGATGGCGAATTCGGATTCCTTGCAGCGGATCGCTACATCGTATGTAGTGAAGACCAAGAGGGACCCCATCAGGTAATTGAAAGGGTTCATATAATAAAGCCAGTATCTCCAAAACTCCGGAATTTGCGAATATGGAACTACAACTCCACAGAAGCCGACCAACGTGAATATAACCAGTGGATTGACGAGAGAGGCAGCAACATTGTTTGGGGCGTAAGCTGCAATGAACTGGCCAATTCCAGTGTACACAAATTCATACATCAGCATGACGAACAGGACGGCACCGGCTTTACTTGCAACGTTGGCAAATCCTACGGTGTAGTAGAAGCAGAAGAAGAATTGAACTGCGCAGAGGATGAGGTATGGCAATTCGGCCACGATTAGAGCGGTAACAAAGGCGATCCAGCTGTACATTTTGGATTTCTTTTCGCGGACTTCGTATATGTCTCGTTTCTCGATAAAAAGTGGTTGGAGTTGCGCTAAAAATATGTTAGCAAGCATTTCGCAAAGCCGCCCAAGTGGTTATATCGGAGCCAGAGCGGTTTCAAGGAGAAGCTCGACATACCTATTACTCCTGGTGCAACGAAGATGAACTGAAACACCGCAAACAGTCGCAATTGCAAATCACCGACGCTGTCTCCAACCTGCCAAAAGGAAAAGCCAGTGAAAAGTCCGATGATAATGTGCAGCGAGAATTTGTTGTTGACGTAGGCTGTGTTGCGATACATGGCAATGGTCATACGAGTTGTAACAATCTTAACCTGATCCCATAGCGGCACTGCGAACTCGAAACCGTCATTAATTGTGTGTGAAGGAGAGGCCGCCGCTTTGGCAACGATATCATCTAGCTCTGCAATCATTTTATCGTGCTCCGGGGATTCAAGCCATATTTTGTTCCAATTTTTACCGTGGCTTGAAACAACATCGATCATATGCTCGGCAGGATTAGCGTTTGGAGGACAAGGTGCATCGTAGCGCTTGAAGTATTCCTTGACTTGAGCCCCATTCTCGCCAATATCTCCAAAGTAAACTGTGTTACCTCCTTTAGCAAGTAACAACAGTGTATCAAACTGAGAGAACAACTGAGCGCTCGGCTGGTGAATCGTCACCAGAATTGCCTGCCCGGCCGCGGCGAGTTTTTTGAGGAAGCGAATAATATTGTACGCAGCCTGGCCGTCCAGACCAGAGGTGGGTTCATCTAAAAAGATGAGAATACTCGGCTTTGCCACGAGTTCCACTCCAATAGTCAACCTCTTTCTTTGTTCAACTGAGAGTCCAGCACCACCGGGAGTTCCGATCAGACAATTCTCGATGTCGTGCATTTCGAGGAGATCCACGATTACGTCGACATACCTGAGCTTCTCTTCTCGAGGAGTTTCACGAGATTGACGTAACAGTGCAGAGAACTCCAAGGCTTCTCTTACAGTTCTGTAAGAGGGTGTTAGTAAAGTCAGTCATTAGAGACGAGCACGCAAAGGATATCTTACGCTAATGATTCGTGGACATCCAGCTGCTCGCAGTAGCCAGCTGAACGCTGGAAGCTGACTGACAAGGGTTGACCATCCACGAGGACATTCCCGTGAATAGTACCGTCTACCTTCCTCTGCGCCAGAACGTCGAGTAGAGTTGTTTTCCCGGCTCCCGAGGATCCCATTAACGCACCCAACATACCAGGCTTGACCCAACCGTGGACGTTGTTGAGTAAGACACGGGGTCCGTGTGGAGTTTGAACGGTATAAGTTAAATTTTTCCACGTGAACACGGAAGTGTTTTGGATCAAATTGCCTTGCGTAGTAGGTTCATCTCTAGAGGCGGAAGTGCTGCTTGATGCACCACCGATTTTCTCATTTCTGCTCCCTGTTTCCTCATCTTGTGGCGAGAGACGAGCAACCTTCTTCCTCAACTCTCGTGGAACAAGTAACAGACCGCTGCGGGGCCAGTTTTCTGCCCAATTCGACGTGAATAAAACAGTCAAAAACACGAAGAAGAACCACCAGACCCTGTGATTGAAAGTCAGTACAATGCATTTTGGGTTTGAAAGTGGTGATTAAACGGCTTACCATACGATCCCAATATTTCTCCACATGTGGGAATAACTGTAACTGAGACTCTCTAGATACTGTACCCCAGTGACGCTTGTAGCGCCTGGCAACGCACCACGCACTCCAGTGCATGCTTGATTCAGGGCCGATGCGTAGCCTGGTCCATTGGGAATAATATTAGGACCAACACAGGGCAGGACTTTGTCGTGAAGCTCGTTAGAGAGAAGAGCGTTGTAGGCGTAGGCGAGAGGATCGACCCAGAAAATCCTGGAAGACTTGGTTAATTTTGGAGCAGTACCGGGAAAGGATAACATACCAAACAAACCAAGGATGCATTTCCGTCTTCGGGATCATATAGCCATTATACAAAAGCAATGAGCTGACTAGAAATCCAGAAAGTTTGCTGGCTGCATCAAAGGTTGGAAATGCGGCACCGACTGCTCTGAACAATGCTGTCATGCACATAGTAGTGGAAAAGACAACGAACCAGAAGGTAAAAAAGGTAGCTGCATTGGTAGTAAGTCCAACCATGAAGTAAAGGATGAGAGAGAAGACCGAAACTTGGAAGACATGAATTGGAAAGTCGGTAATGATCTGTGAAAAACAGAAGGCGGCTGGGTGGTATAGGGCAAAGCTTTTATGCTTTGCAAGAACAGGTCGACCAAAGAAGGAGTCCGTAACCTCTGATAATGACAAGAGAGAATTGAAAAGTAATGTTACGAAAAGAGCTCCAGATTTCAAGAAGATGCCGGATGAGTCGTTGGGTGCGTTATAGAAGAGAGATCCTGACGTTAAAGCTTGGATGATATTCGAGGCTTGCTTGATGATAACCACCGATAGGTCTCCGCGAAGTATCTGATATTGCCTTATGACTGCCGCGTTCAATTGCTTTCTGAATCCGACAGTGACGGGAAGTCTGTTCATGAGGAAACTTTCGTGCTTTTCATCTTGTATGGCATTCACAAATGCCTCGGTGTTAGATTTTGCTTCCTGGCTTGCTGGATAACTATACTCCGCCTCCATCTCTTTCTTGATGGTTGAGGCTTGATACTCTTCCAAGATTGCATCTGAACTCCTTGGAAATCTTGCTTCAAACCCTGGGCGAATGCTACGCTCCGTTGGAACCGTGACACCTGGGAAAGAGTCAGTAAGGAGATCTTTCATACTTGTGAAAATATCCTCACCTGTGAGAAAGTCTGCAACATTGGCACCGTCAACACAGATAAAGCCCAGATCCTCCATAAACGGTTTCACTGCTTGCAAGGGCCCGTAATAAATCTGCTTGCCTTCATCAAGCACGAGTGCCTTGTCAAACAAGTCATAAATTCCATTTCCAGCTTGATAGATAGTGACGATAGTGGATAGACCGAAAATGTTTGTCATTTCTCGGAGTGCTCTGACGTATTTAACTGGGTAGTAGGTTAGCCAAATGCCTCTTTGCCCCAATCAAACTGGAATATAACGATATTCTGACACAAGTCGAGTTCGCTAAATTCCCAAAGGAGAGTAACATAGTGGCAGGAGTGTGGCAGTCTCCCGCTGGAGCTCTACTTACGTGCGGTGCTGGCGTCAAGGCCTCGTGTCGGGTTGTCCCAACAGTAGATGCTGCCCCGTGTTGCCATTGCCTCGATGATACTAACACGCTTTCGCTCTCCACCCGAGACTCCGCGGATGAACTCGTTCCCGACTTTGGTCTCGAACGTGTGTGAGATTCCAAGCAACTTCAACAAGAAGTCCCTACTCCCAACTCGGGCATCTTCTGGGGTATCATAGCCGGGGGCGGTGGTTTTTGGTGTCTTCATCCGAGTTGCGAAGTCAATGGTTTCGCCAACCGTCAGAGTGGGAAAGAAGATTTCCTCCTCCGTGTTCATGATGATCTGGCCTCGATACTGCTCTGTTTCCTTAGGGCTCAGCGAACCGAAGTTGACCTGGCCATCTATTTCGCTGAAGCCCGACCTGCGATTGGAAAGTACTTTTAGGAGGCTTGTGCAACCTGCACCAGGACGTCCTAAGACCAGAAGCATTTCCCCGGGCTTCACACAACCATGACTGTCGTCGATTATTGTCCGAAGCGATTCTTTGCCGACTCCCCCTCCTCCCTTGAGCTTTTCTGGGAGGTACTGCGAGGTCATGTTCTCGTTGAAGCAAGCGTCGGCTCCAATACCTTTGATTGTAAGATCCGTCCAAGTCACTCCGAGGCTTCTTGTTTTCTGTGCGTGGTTATCATTGCTATCTTCTCCTCTCATGGCCTTGACCTCGGGCATTTCATTCCAATACGCAGTGTCGTCGTCGGAATCATCAGCATCACCGGGGAAACCTCCGCCATGGATTCGAGAGCCAATGGCAGAGATGCGAGACAAAACCCTGGTGACCATAGTCTCGCCGGACTCTGTCTCTCCGTCGCTGGGTGTCGCTGGCCTGTCTGCGTGAGGCATGATTGCTTTCGATCCCAGGGGAAAGGAGTTGGTTGTCCAGGAAGTCGACTGGGCGGTGAACTGGGAACCCGCTTAGGAGAATAGCCTGCAGTATTGATGAAAGAAGCCAGTTGTGCAGCAGGCGGTATACATTGGACAGGTGCGGCTGTCTTCTTGTATATACTCCATATTGGAGAAGATTTTCAACAAAAGCACCTACCTAGTCTACATTCAACTTTGTTCTCAGTTGAGCCAATGGCATTCCGAGAGGGGACGAATTCTGCTGCGGTCATACAATAAACGCAGTTGCATGATGTGCGTTTTCGCGTAACGAATACTAATCAACATCTATTTGCGGCCATTTGGGAACGTGAATCTCCTCGCAATCAGCGAGATATCGGTTTCAGAAAGCCCGATGCTGGAGCTACCTTGAAGCGATGGGTCGCCTAAGTTTAGTCGGGCGGACATTTTCTTTCAAAAGATCCTCCGCATGTGCGCACCTAATCACCCCCTAATCAAATATATGACGCGTGGGTTTCTTAGCTCCTTGGTCCAGTAATTTGCACTAAAAGTGCGAGAAGGATGGAAAATGAGAAAGGAGGGTCCAAGAGCATGATTACGATTAGTGATCAGCTCAGTCGAAGGCTTAAATGGGCTAGTTGTACAAGTTTGCATAAGTAAACCCTGCATAAAACCCACGCCTACCTACTATCACAACACTGCGATTTGTTTCTAGGTTAGGTCGCCGTTTGACGAATCTGACTATGGCTCCTATTAAGTACAAGACTTTTTAACCTATATTAAAGTATCTAGTTCCAAGTTATGAGTGCATTACACTCGTATGAAAAAAACCAAAAGTTATTATTATTACGTTGAGAAGTTATCTACCGAGTCCTCCGTACACACCTGCACAGTATATGATTGCCGCTTGCCGCGATGCCCCACCATTCTAGAGTTGTGTGCATCGCTTTATGTTAATCGATTCCGATCCATGCCAACACCAGCCATATCAATCTACAGGGACCATGCCAGCCTACTGCGAATACTGCGACGCCTTATCTTGTAAACTAAAACAACACCTCGTGGGAAAGAGCGTCGGAAAATAGTTCATCTATCTCTCGGTATCCGCTCAATCTCAATCCACATCGCCTGTGAGAAAAATAACTACCTACAACAGGATCACCTTGACAAACAACCAAAAATGGGATTACTAGCTTGCAGCTTCTGTCGCAGTCGAAAGATTGCGTGCGACCGCAAACAACCTGCCTGTACACGTTGTCTCTTCTCAGGAAAGACATGCGAGTATCGTGCGAGAAAATCTGCGAAGCCAGCAGGCACTTCACGACTGAAGTCATTTGAAGCCAGACTAGGTATGTTTGATGCCCTGGTATAGTTCTGGTGCGTCTCTCGCTCCTAGCTAACTATCACAGGAAATCTAGAGTCGCGCCTAGTTCAAGGAGAGAGCTCACCACGCGCGGGTGTGGGGAAGAGCGAGGCGAAGGAAGAATCCTACACGGTGGACGAGGAAGAGAGGGAAGAGAGCACTTTCATTAATTTGAGAGAGACCTTCACATCTGAATGTATTACTTCTAGTTCCCTTGACTACCTCCGATCAGTGACGCTGAAATCGTTGACGTGACGCAGGGGTAGACTGCTCCAGTCCAAGTGGCTCAAAGAATACAAAGGCTCAGAATTCTTTTTCGGAAATAGTGTTGCAACGAAAGCTGTAAGCATCTGCAACACCAAAATTATCACTTAATATTAATTTTAGTCGTCTAGGTATGATCACTACTTCCAACAGGTAAACCCTTCCACACCAATAATTCACAAGTCAAGATTTTTTCGAGCACTTGAGGGCGACCCAATCCATGCCCCGCCTCTGGCACTAAGATATGCAATTTGGGCAACTGCTGCCCTTGTGAGTGCCGAACATCAACATATCTCTGAAAAACTCTACATTCTTGGCCGCAAACATGCCGAAGATATCGAGATGCAGGTTTGTGACCTACGGCTGCTGGCATCCCCTTGACGAAGCTTACAGGAATGCAGGGTGGTCTGGAGAGATTGTCACCGTCTCATGCACAATGTTGGTTCCTTTTGGCATCCTACGAGGCAAGTCGAGCGTACTTTGCTCGAGCCTGGTTGAGCGTCGGCAGATGCGTAAGATTGGTGCAAATGATGTCTTTGCATCGCCTTGATAGTCCCCATAATGAGACACATGTTCTTCAGCAACGTTGCTGGACTGAGCTGGAAGAAGGACGAAGAACATTTTGGGCTGCATACCTTGGGGATAGGTGGGCAAGCACATTGAGTGGGCATCCACACATTATTAAAGATCAAGATGTAAGCAGAGCATGCTCGCTTCCCGAACTGGCTAACGGTCATATGTCCATTTCAGATATGTGTCAAACTCCCTTCTTCTGAACAATCTTTCGATTCGGAGACAGAAGAGACTGGAATATCCGTGCCAAAGGTAGATGGGGCCAATATAGTATACTTATCACCCTTTGCCGGGTCCATCTTCACCACGACGATCCTTGGTCGGAGCCTCGACCACATTCGTACTTATGAGCATGATGCTTTGTTTGAGATCAATAGTTACTATTGGGAATCGCATCGAGAGATCGACACTGCCATCTCCCTAACGTTCTTGAGTCTCCCTTCACATTTGAGGGTGTCTCCCGCAGAAGAAGACGTTCATGTAGTATTTTCACAATTCAATCTCCACCTTGCGGTCATCCTTTTACACCAGGTGGCCATAAAGATAGGCATCAAGCAGGTGCTGGATCAAACAGTCAGACAAAAGAGTTTCCAGAGGTGCCTTACGAGCGCGCTCGTGATAAAGGATGCGATGTACTCAGTCAGGGACTTCAGAATATTCTCGGTAAGCACATTTGTCGACCGATTCTTTGTTTATAATACTCACATTCCTTAGGTCTCCGTGCTGCCGACCTTTTGTATTTACATCGCTGCTGGAGTATTTATTGAGGACATGTCGACTTCCAACTTCTCTCCAAGTAGCCCGGTAGATCTAGGACTGCTTATGATTTCGCTGAAGGAAATCGGCGCACTCCAAGGCAATGCGAGTTTCTTCTCGCGAAAACTAGAGTCTGATATCTCAAATGCAGGGGTTGCTTGCTACATACCTACGGAATTAAGGGTAATGGCAGGTATTAGCATCTCGGAGCGGAGAGTGAGCAGCAGGGGCGCTTCTCATTGTGACTCGAACGAACGAATATATAACTAAAGTTCGTAAGCGAAGATGAGTATTATTAGGTTAGAAATATATTAGAGACTTAAGATTACTAGGTTATATACTAAGATTTAACAATTTCTATATAATAGAGAACTACTACTAATAGAGTTATATAACTTAATTAGCTTATCTTCTTATTAGAATTTTAGAAAACTTCTCTATATCTTAAAAACTCTAACTAAAGATTTATTAGAAATATATCTAGTTATAACTCTATTAGAAAAGAAAGTTACTTAGTAAAATATATATAATATAGAGATATTTATTTTCTTAATATAAAGCTACTAGTAAGTATATAGTATATATTATAAATAATAATATAGCTACTATATTATATAATTTCTAAAATTTTAAAAGTAACTATAGTATATATTATAGATATTATAACGGTTCTAACTGTTATATACTATTTATATCACGTAGCTTCCTTAGCGAACTATATTTATATTTAGACTTAAGCTCTCTCGAGCTCTTCTCTTCTCTCTAGCTTAGAATCTTCGAATAGATAGTTCTACAATTCTATAACCTATACCTTAGACGCTTCTTAAGTAATAGATTATATATATCGTTATAGATATACTTCTTAAAAGTAGTTTAAGTATATATTAATTAATAGTAATACTACTCTAAACGCTATTCTAGACTAATAGATTAATTAAGCTAACTCGAACTATATTAATTAATTTAATATAATTAATATAATTAGATTAATTTTAATTTTAATTAAAGCTTATTAATCTTAATAGATTAGATTAATAATCTATTAATCTAATCTAATCTAATTATTACTTATACTACTTAAAAGAATATAGAGAATCTTTAAAACTATTATAAAAGTACTAAAGTACTTTTAATAATATTAAGCTTCTATATCTTATTAATATAAATACTAGATATAATATAGTTTATTATTAAGTAGTATTATAACAGTTCTAACCGCTACTATACCTTAGACTAGCCTCTAGCTAGAACCTAGCGGATACTATACTTTCTAAGCTCGGCTTAGTTAGCTATAGCTTAGTATAACCTTCTATATATAAGAGCCTCTAGCTTCTAAGCTCTACTCTCTTCTCTTCTCTTCTTAGCTTAGAATCCTTATATAGACAGTTCTATAGTATCTAACTTATACCTAGCGTAGTCGTGTATTCGTACACGGTCTATAAGCTATATATATTATTATATTATTCTAAGCTCTCTAATACTATCTAGGAAGGCTATAGATAATCTCTCTACCTATCTATCTAGCGTAATAGAAGGACTCTACAATCCTTAATTACCTAGCTATAGAGCTTTTTAAAAGGAATTAAGAAGATCTAGTAACTAGAAAGTTCTAGATATATATATATAACAAGATGAATATTTCTCTAAGCGAGCCTAAATAATAAAACTATAATTACTATAATAGTACTAAAAGCGCGCTCTACGAGAGCGTACTAAAAGAACACTTTAAGAGTAGAATAAAGCTCTACTAATAATCCTAAAAACTAAGAAAATATAACCTATATTAATAATAGTAGACCTTTAGCTACTAGCTATCTAGAGAACGACAACTTACTAGTAGCTTAGTTAGAGTACTAGCTAGACTCTAACTATAACGACGTCTCTAAACCCTTAGACACCTTATAAGAGTAAGTCTAAGTACTTAGCTAGAACTAGTCGCGAACCTAGGAGTTACTTAAGAAGCTCCTTAGCTATCTTCCGCTACTAAGTAGCTCTACTACTATCTCTTAGACAGCGGTATCGCTATTTTAAAATATTATATAATCGACCGAAAGATAAACTCTAGAATCGACGATACTAAGCCTAAGTACTACCTATAAGTACTTAATAAAACTACTGGATCCTTAGTCTCTATCTAATAGAATAGACCTTACGTTTCTAGGTTAGAAGATCTAGATCTAAGAGAAATTTAGAATTAATAGAGATTACTTCTAAGATAAGGAAGATAAGATGTTTTATATCTTTAATTATATAACTAGAGACGTCTAGAAACACCTCTAGCTATAGATTAATAAGAATTTCTAGATATGTTTTATTTTAGTAAGAGAGATAATTAACTACCTTACTTCTATTTTCGTTAATCTAAACTAAGTAAGAGATACTAGGTACGACTATAATTATCTAATAATAAAGATTATATAAATATTCTAGGAATTTTAGATCTAGTTTCTATATCTAGTAGAAGAAGTATAGATTCTCTAGAAATACCTTCGCTTAGATTTATATAACAGGTTAATAACGCCTCTCTAAAGAGAAATAGTACTAGTACTATATACCTTAGATATATACTAAGAACTATTAGCTAGTTACTTATTCTTAGATATAGAGCTAAAACGTATTATAGTAAGAGAGAAATATTAGAAGTTATACTAAGAGAAATCTATTACTTAACTTACTTAACCTCTTACCTCTAGCTATATTATAGCTCTTACTCTATCTATCTTATAATAGCTAGTAAGCTTACTAGGTCTAATATCTTATATAATATCTTTAGTACCTTCTCGATATACTAGCGAGAACCCTTAGACTAGAGAAGTAAGACGACTAGTATCTATAGATACGAATAGCGACTATTATAACTACTATAGAAAGAATACTATACTACTATATATTCTAAGCTAAGGCGTATAGACCTTAAGAAAATTAAGAGAGAAGATACTTTATACGAATCGAGAAAAGAGAAACTCTAGGCTAAGACTTCTATCTAGAGTATACTCTTAATCTCTATAAGATTGATCTAAGTTAATTAATAGATAGAAAATACTTTATAGTTCTATATATACTAGTAAATAATAGAATTATAATTACTACTTATACCTTAATTAATACTAGAGTAAATAGCTTCGCTTTTATTAATATAGCTCTCGCTACTAATATAGCTAAGTTCTTTAACCTTATTCTCTAAAAGCTTATATAATCTATTACTACTAAAGGATTTAATAGTAAGTTAGATAAAATAGTTATCTACTTTCTTACTCTTTAGCTCTCTATTAATAGATATTAATAGACTAATATCCTCTTCTATATTCTTAATCTTAGAAACTATAAAATTATTCTTAGACTTAAATAGATAGCTTACTTTAAAATCTAGCTTAACCTAGAATAAGGAACGCTTATATAGCCTAACGATAAGAAACACTCTTCGCTAACCTTCTAAAGAAAGATTCGTCTATCTAGAAGCTACCTACGCTCTTAATACTACTAGCTAAACTACTAGCGTAATATACTAGCTAGAGAGTATATAATAAATTAAGAGGATATATAACGTTAAGACGGCTAGTAAGTAACTATACCTCGCGTAATCCTCTCTTACTCTATTCGCCTATCCTCGCCTTATACTCTACTAGAAGAATAGAACTTAGATTATAAGAGCTAGGAAACAACTAAGATTAAGACTATAATAATATATAAGACTATTAGATAAAAAGTATATAAATAGAATATACGCGACAGAATACGCTAAATATAATAAGAGCTAAGCCTATTAGACGTCGCTCTTCTATAGCCTCTAAGTAGCTCTTATATTAAGAAAGAGCTCCTCTCGCTTAATATTATCTACATTTTAGTAAACGAGTTTTACGTTTACTTAAGTAACTAAGAAAATAAGTTCTTTTCGACTAGCTTATATAAGCTAGACTAAGTAATTTAAGAGAAAGAGGCTCTTAGAGATAACGATAAAGATATAGTCTAGGAAATTAGAGATAAGCTCTCTTTCTAGTACTACTTATATAAAGACATATTCTCTAAAGCTACTTTAGATAAGCTCTTACTCTAACGCTTATACGACTACCTTATATAGCTAGAAGCTCTAAATACTCTTAATTATAGCCTACTATACTATTAATCTACCGACGAACTTAAAGCTATTAAGTAGTACTTAGTCGAGAATCTAGATAAAGGCTTTATAGAGGCTAGCTAAGTACTCTTCGCCTCGTCTATACTCTTTATATATAAGCTAAATAGTAGCCTTCGCTTCTATATTAACTTTTATAAGCTTAGTACTTTAATATATAAGAACCGCTATCTATTATCGCTAATTAATAAGACTCTTACTTATATAGCTAATACTAAAGTCTTTACTAAGTTAGATATTCGCTAGGCGTTCTACTATATTTAAATACACCTAGACTCTAAAGATCTAACTATATTTTGTACTAGGTATAGTTTCTATAAATGTAAAGTACTCTCTTTTAGTCTAATAAATAGCTCTATAATATACTAGCGCTATATAAACGATATACTTTTCGACTACCTAGACGATTTCTATACTATCTACTTAGATAATATCTTAATTTACTTAGATAACTCTTTAGAATATAATAAGTATATATAAAAGGTTCTATAATAACTTTATAATACTAGCCTATAGGTTAATATTAAGAAGTATAAATTTAGCGTTACTTAAACTAAGTACCTTAGCTTTATAGTTAGTATCGACGATATTAAAGTAGACCTAGATAGAGTCTCTATAATATATAAGTAGAAGGAGCCTTATATAGTTAAAGGAGTCTAGTCTTTCCTTAGCTTTTATAACTTCTACTAGCGCTTTATCTACGACTATAGAATTATTATTAAGCTACTTATATAATTAATAAAAACTTTAACTCTCTTTATTTTTAATAAGTCTTACTAGTAAGCTTTTAAGAAACTAAAGTAGCGCCTTATCTCCTCTCTACTTCTCTAATATTACAATCCTGCCTTAGAATATAAGCTAGAAATAGACGCTTTAGATAGAGTTATTACTAGTATACTCTCTTAATTACACTCTAATAGCGAATATTACTCTATTAGTTACTTTTCAAAGACTATAGCTCTCGCGGAATATAACTACAAGATCTATAATAAGGAGATACTAGCTATTATACGCTCTTTCGACTACTAGCGCTCTAAACTCTAAAGCGCGCTCTTCTAGTTTAAGGTATATACTAATTATAAAGTACTTAAGTACTTTATAATAACTAAGTAGCTTACTAGCTATTAGGCTAGATAGACTAAACTACTCTTATAATACTTCTTTATAATTATATATTAAATAGATAAGAATAATATACTAGCGAATACTCTTATATAAAGGGAATAAGACGTCGGTCTATAGAATAAGCTTAAAGTATTTATTCGAATAAAGGTACTACTTTAGCTAGAATAATTAGATCTAGTAATCCTAGAAAATAATAGCCTAGACCTCGCCTCTCTAGATAAGGTAATATATAAGCTAAGCTAATTAATAGAGCGTATTTTAATAGCTAATTATATAGTAGACTTACTAGCCGCTCTCTAGAAGTAAGTATCGAACTAGCTAGAAGAGTTCTAGTTAGATAATAGACTACTTCTCTACTAAGAACGATTAGTAGTTTCTATATAAGATACCTTAATAGTAGATCTAATTAAAGAAGCTTATAATTAAGTCTTCTCTATATACTCTAGTAAAGTAAAAATAGCTTAAATCCTTAGCTAGAAGTACTACTAGAAGAGACTTTCTCTAGATATAGTATAGTATATCTATAACTACTATACTTATAAGTAAGCCTATATTCCTTAAGACTATATACTAGAATTCCTCTACTCTCTACTAGTTCTAGACCGCTTCTAATAACACGTTACTATAGATTTTAAGTTATTTCTAAAAGATAAGTTAGAGTATAATATAGTCTATATAGTAATCGACTATTTAAGTAAGTAAAGCGTCTCTATTCTATATAATAAGATAATAAATATAAAGGAAATAGCCTAGCTATATATAATATATATCTATAGATACTATAGAGTACTATAGATAATTATATTAAATAGAGAACTATAATTTATATCTAACTTCTAGAATAAGTTCTACTATATACTAGGCATTTAGATTAAGCTATCTATAGCCTTCTATCTATAAATAGATAGATAGATAGAAATTATAAACGAGTACTTAGACTAGCGCTTATATCTCTTTATTAACTACTACTAGAATAACTAGTCTAAACTCCTACCTATTATAGACTATACCTAGCTAACTCTACTCTATAAGAGTATTAGAATATCGCTATTTAAGCTTCTAAATATATATCTACTATATATCTCCTTTAACTAGAACACGCTAGACGCGGCTATAGTAAAGGAAAAGCTAAACTAAGAAGAGGCCTAGTAGGTAGTTAAAAGGATCTAGAAGAGATAGAAAACAGCTTATATAATTATAAGACAAGTATAGAATAAGAAGTAAAGAGATATTAACCTCTATCGACGTAAAGTAGACTTTAAAGTAGAAGATAAAGTCTAGGTAGCTACTAAGAACTAGAATATAGACCGGCCTAGCTATAAGCTAGATAACTAAATAGTAGGTCTATATAAGGTAACTTAGAAGATAGAACACTTCTATAAGGTTAAGCTACTAGCTTCTATAAAAATATACTCTATGTTTTTAATAGACTACCTATAGAAAGTATTAGACGATCCTCTACTAGAATAAGTAAATAAGCTACCTCTATCTATATAGATTACTAACGATAAAGAGTAGAAAGTAGAAGAAGTAGTTATAGTAAAAAAGATAAGAAATATACTATATTATAAAGCTAAATAGATAGAATATAATAAAGATCTAGAGTAGTATTCTACTTCTAACTTTAAGTATTCTCTATATAAGCTAAGAAGCTTCTATATAGTATATCCTATATAACTAGATCCTCTACATCGCTTAGATAATTAGATTAAGGCTTATAAGAATAGAGAGAATTTATATAAAGAGTTAGACAATAGTATAGACGCTTCTATAAGCTTAAGAATAAGCTTCTTTTTAAAAGAGAGTATAATATAATAGTTCTAACCGCTACTAGACCTTAGACTAGCCTCTAGCTAGAATCTAGCGAATACTATACTTTCTAAGCTCGACTTAGTTAGCTATAGCTTAGTATAACCTTCTATATATAAGAGCCTCTAGCTCTCGAGCTCTACTCTCTTCTCTTCTCTCCTTAGCTTAGAATCCTTATATAGACAGTTCTATAGTATCTAACTTATATCTAGCGTAGTTATATATTTATATATAGTCTATAAGCTATATATATTATTATAAGTATATATTATCGAGCGGCGTACTTTAAATTCTAATAAAAACGTCTATACTACTCTAGTAAAACTCTTTAATTCTTAAATAAATATTAATAAAATTCTATAATTAGCTTATTTAGACTATAAATATACTAAATTTAAAGTTTTAGATATTTACTATTTATAACTATTTAGTTATTAAAGAAATAAATAAAAAATTATAAATATAGAGGTAATTTTAAGCGAATTATTTATTATTAGCTTTAAACGTTTTAAATTTTAATTTTAGTTTATCTATAATTTAAAGAAACTAATTTTTAAATTTTATTAGATTTTATTAAAAATTAAAACCTTTTACTAGAGTAGTATAGATATTTTTTAGTAGAATTTAAAGTATATCGCTCGATAATATATACTACTATAACGATTCTTAAACTAACTAAGGTAACTAAGTATTACTAGATATTACGAATTATATATATATATAACTAGTAAAGACTAGACAGCGTTCTAATAGGTTAAGTACTATTATATACTCTTATAGTATTTAGAGATCGGTTAGACTAGATAAGCGATCTAAGGATTTTATTAGATATAAATCACGTAATATAAATAGAGATTACTAGACAACGCGACTAGGCTACTAGTCTAGTAGTAATAGAGCGACTAGGCTAGTAGACTAGTATAGCGAGGATAAAGGTTCTATATAAGACTAGTACGTCTACTATTAGATAGAAGCTTTATACTTAACTTAATATTATATTATTATTACTACCTTAATAGCTTTATAGTTAAGTAATAAGTTTACCTCTAAGTAAATATCTAGTCTACGATTATATCTCTTTATAAGAATAAACCTTAGTAATACTTAGCTACCTTAGTTAGTTAGTTTAAGAATCGTTATACTTTAAGTATTTAAGCTTAGAAGTTTAAATTATAATAGCTCTAAAGGCTATATCTATTACTAGCTCTAGTACTAGTATTATTAACATACTAATCTAGAGTACGCTCGCTACGTTCTAGGAAATAACTACTCTAGAAAACGATAATAATAAGAGTATACTAGATATACTAGAGCTATATAGAGTTAAAGCTCTAGAGACTATATAAGTTAAGCTACTCGACATCTACTATAGTAAATAGTAAGAGTTAGAGTTATTTCTAATATAAATAGAAATCTACTTTAACTTTAATAAAGATAAGTTTAATAGTAATAGTATAGTATCGTCTATCTTCGCTATCTTCTATCTTCGAGAGACTACTCTCGAATAGATATAACTATATCTAGAGAACTTTTTTATATATAAAGCCTTAGCTAGAAGTATAGCTATAATCTAATTAATATTTAGATCTTAGCTTAGATTTAAGGTTACTATATAATAAATATTTAGTAATATTAATACTATTAAAACTATAATATAAAAGTTACTTAACCTATACTAAACTAGATTAGTAATTAATTATATAAATAAATTCTAATAGTATAGAAATAAGATAGAATAGGATTCTCTTACTCTTATAGAACTCTTCTATAGAGAACTTAATATTAAACTATATAAAGAGATAGTATAATAAAATCTCGATTATAAAGACATCGCTACTATAATTAAAGAAGTAATCTATTTAGATAACTATCTATAGAAGTTTAAGAAAACTAATCTCTACCTAGAATTTAAGAAATATAATAAGTAGAATTAACTAGAACGCTAGAATAACTAATAAGTAAACGCTACCTAGAAGAAGACTTCTAGAAAGCTAGAGCTCTTCTAGAAAGAACGAAACCGATAACGCGAGTAGAACCTCTACTTTTTATATAGCCTATCTAGCTATAGAGTAAGTAACTATTATAAGAAGGTGTGAGAGACTGAGATTAAGGTGGCTAGATCAACCAGAGGTCTTAGCGAAGGGGTCTTTATACGCAACCGGGTCGAAGCCAGGGATACTAGGAATGTAGAGTTAAAGCCAGGGATACTAGGGATGTTTTCAGGAATGTAGAGAGACTAGGGATGTTTTCAGGAATGTAGGGAGACTAGGGATGTTTTTAGAAATGTAGGGAGACTAGAGATATAGGAAGGGGTATTTAAGAGGGAGGTTAGACGAAGGCAGAAGGAGGGCATCGATTATTCTGGATTACAATAGAACACTAGTGGTTCTATCACGTCTACGTACTCCACTGCTTATTCAGTTCCTCACAGAAGGCTAATTCTTTAGAAAGGTATTAAGCGAATACTATAACTAGAAAGGAAATAGCGTTACTTAAGAAATTTAATCTATTTAATAAAGATCGAGAAGCTTATAGATATAGAATATAAGTAGAAGATAAGAAGAATTCTATTCTTAAGTAATACTATAATAGACGTTCTAAATTAGAATATAATCTACCTTTATAATAAGATATAGAGATAGTAGAGTTATTATTATTAGAATTATCGTTAGAGTTATTAAACTTGTTTAACATAGAATATAACTAGAATAATAAACCTTACCTAGAAGAAATATAGACCTTTATAGAAAGCTTTATATATAGAAACCGATAGATAGACCTTAATAGAAATAAGTTAGACTTTTAGGCCTCTTATACTACTAGAGAGTAGAACCTAGAAGTACTAGAACGATTTTAAGTTTAAAGTAACCTTCTAATAAATATTATTTTTAGAAACCTTAAAAGTAACCTAGATATACAGTCGGTCTCTACTACTAATCGACACTCGGACATAAAGCGCGAACTTTTCTTTACGCGACTCCCTACCTTCCTATAACAACACCAAAAAATGCCACCTATACGTACTCCTATAGGAGCTATTTCTGGGAATCATGTTCCTAAGAAGCAACTCACGCCTTACGAAAGAGGGAAAATAGTAGGGATGGCGATAGAGGGGTTAACAGACACCGACATTACAACGCGTATGAATTGCCCCTGCACCATCGTTATTAGTACTATCTCCTAAGACTCATAACGCAACAACAGCGCCAATCTAGACAAAGGGAATAGGAGGAAGTCATATACATTTACCGACGAACGACATATCCTACGCTATGTACGCCAGAACCTAAAGAGCACCTACGAAGAAGTGAAGAAGGACTGCGCGCTAGATTGTTCTACTACTACTATTAAGCGTATTCTTAAAGAGCATGGAATCGAGAACTGGCGCGCGCGCCGCCGCCCCTTACTCACAGAAACGAATGCAGCTAAAAGACTTGCTTGGTGCCTAAGGAATAGGAACAGAAACGTGGAGGAATAGAGTATGCATATGTGGAGCGATGAGTGTTTAGTAGAGCGGGGGAAGGGTAAAAGAGACAAGTAGGTATTCCGTTCTTCGCAGGACAACAAATAGGTAAGAGACATAGTACAAACCTACGATTATAAGAAGAACATGAAGGTTATAGTCTAGAGATGCTTTTAGGACCTTGGGAGGACGAATCTATATATTATAGATAGAGATTTTAAGTTAGTAAAGCATAGGTATAGTACTAAAAGCTATCTCGAGGTCCTTAACGCGGAAGTAGCTCTAACATATAAGTCTTTAGACCCTAGGTATATGTTTATATAGGACAATACATCTATATATACTACTAGAAAGGTTAAAGAGTAGTTTACTAAACAAGGGATTAAAATAGTAAAGAACTAGCCTCCTTACTCTCCTGACCTTAACTCTATTAAGTATATCTAGTAGATACTTAAGAAGAGAGTCTTTAATATGTTCTCTAATATAGCTAAGGATACTTCTACTAGTAAATATTTAAGACAAAGGCTTGAAAGTACTCTATAAGCAGCGTAGAATACTCTAGATAAGTCTAGTTTTAATATTTTATATTAAAGTATACTCTCTAGAATAGAGGCCTATATCGTAGCAGATAGGTAGTATATAAAGTACTAGCTTTTAAGCTACTTTTATTTTTAATTCCTAGTAGTATAAAATGAAGCTCTAGCTCCTGTCTATCTATATATATAATTACTATTTAATTCTTATATAAATTAATATTATAGTAAATAAAAGAGTAGTTAAGATTTTAATAGAGTATAAGGTAAAAAAAAAAGTGTCGATTAGTAGTAGCCTAGTACTATAATAGAAGAGAAACTAAATATATAACCTCTCGAAGATATCTTTAAGACAGCTATTATAGTATAGAAAGAAAGAGACTAACCTTTTAACTAACTATAAGTAGGTAAATAGTAGACTCTAGAAGTTATATTAGAAGATATAATTATATAGAAGCGATACTATCTAAGATCTACATTAGTATAGAAAACTAAGAGATAGTTTACTAGCGATAAACCTAACTATACTATATCTATAGAATAGTAGATAGTTTATATAGTATCTAAAAGTAATTTAGACTAGATAACTCTTTACCTCTAGGTAAATAACCCTTAGATAGAGGAAGTAAACTAGAGAAACTATAGTTTTAAGGTTTAGTTTATTAAAAACGAAATCTATACTACCTTAGGAGATAGATAGTTAATAGTAATAATAAAAATTAGAGGATAGAAACTCTAGGTTATAATTAACTTAGAAGTAATAGATAACTTTCTCTCTCTATTAGCTCTTAAGAAACTAAACTTCTCTATTAAGAGAATAGAATAATACTACCTAGATATAGTCGATAGAATAGATATAGTATATTAAAATAAAGTTATTAATTAGTAAATAATTCTAACGAAACTTAATATTAAAGAATACTACTTAGATATATAATTTAATATTATTAAGATTAGAAGCTAGAACGTAATACTTAGTATACTATAGATTAGAGAATATAATTCTAATATTAACTAGAAAGCTTAAATAATAACTTTTAGCTAATATAACTATAAAGGATTATAGTCTTAACTATATAGCTAGAACGAGGTTAGCGCTATATCTTCTAAAGCGCTAGAATATCTTACTAAGAGTTCTCTATAGGTTAGTAAGAAAGCTAATAACGAAATATCTATATAGTATAGAGAATTTATAGAATTATTTAAGAACCTAGAGAACTTATAAGCTCTACTAGAATATCGTCTATAGGATTATAAGATTAAATTAAAAGAGAGTTATAACCTTAAGAAATAGAAAATATAGCCTTATAGTTAGAATAAGCTATAATACTTTAAAAGCTATATTATTAAAAGTTTAAAGAAAGGTTATATTTAGAGATCTAAATTATCTACTCTATTAAATATACTAGTTATTAGTAAAAAAGATAACCTAATAGGTTAAGCTAATATTAACTATCGAGATATAAATAATATAATAATTAAGAACGCTTACTTACTACTAGAAGAATAATATCTACTAGATAGAATTAGCTCTACTAAGATATTTATAAAACTTAACTAATAGAACACTTATATCTTAATTAGAATTAAGATAGGTAATAAGTAGAAAACTACTTTTAGATTACTCTTAGAACTATATAAGTATATAGTAATACTATTTAGGCTAGCTATCGCGCTAGTAACCTACTAGAGATAGAATAATAATATTCTAGAAGGTCTTCTAGAGGTAATAGTTATCTACTATCTAGATAATATTCTAATCTACTTAGATAAAGTAGAGAAATATAAGAGATATATATATAAAGTTATAAAAAGACTTACTATAGTAAACTCTTAACTTAAATTATTAAAATATAAGTTTAGTATAACTTATATAAAGTTTCTAGGCTAGATAATCTCTCTAGAAAGAATAGAAATTAATCTAGATAAGATAAGAGATATTATTAACTAGAAATTACTAAAAAATATTAAAGATATTTAATATTTCTAAGAATTTACTAAATTCTACTATTAGTTTATAGTAGACTATACTAGAATATCTAAACTAATAATAAACCTTATATATAAAGAGATATCTTTTATATAGAATAAGATTATAGAAATAGTCTTTTAGATAATAAAGAAATACTTTACTAAGAAACTAATTCTATATAGCTATAATCTAGAGAAACTAAGTACTATAGAAATAGACTTATTAGATATAGTAATAGATACTATATATCTTTAACTAGACGAAAATAGAAAATTAGTATCTATAGTCTACTACTTAAGAATATTAGACCTAGTATAAAAGAACTATACTATATTTAAGAAGAAACTACTTACTATAGTATTTACTCTAGAGTATTAGAAAATCTATCTTTAAGAAATAAAGTATTAGATAATAGTTCTTACTAATTATACTAATCTTTAAACCTTTACTACTACTAAGAAGCTTAGAAGTAAGCGTCTTACTAGATAGTTAGAAACTCTATTATATTATAATATTATTATAATAACACGTATATAAGACCTATAATATAGGTTATAGAATTGTAGAAACTATTAAATATAAGAATTCTAAGCTAAGGAGAAAAGAGAAGAAGAGATAAAAGTCTAGAAGCTAGAGGCTCTTAAATATATAAGGTAGCTAGAGCGTATACTAAAGTAAGAGATCTATTAAAGTAAGACATCTCTAATTAGCCGAGTTCCTTCTAGAGTCTTATCTTAGTAGAGTAGTAGTTAGAACTATTATAATTATAATCTAATATATTATAGAAATAATAAATCTAAAAGTAGATACTCTTAGTTATAAACTAGACTATAAAGAAGCTAGAGAATATATAAGGTTAGTAATCTTTAAAGAACTTCTAAATAGAGATCTAGCTCTAACTATCTATTAAATTATAGCTATATAGATAGTAGATCTATAGCTAGATATAATCTAGAATATATATAAAGAAAGAAACTAATACTATAATAGAAAATTATAAGTTTTAAAAGAATATATAAGGTAGTTCGTTAGTAAGTACTATTTAGCGCTTACTTATAAATATTAGAGAATATAAAGAACTACTTAGTAAATAAAATAATAATACTTTATAGACTATTTACTAGTAATAGTTAAGAAGGTAATAAAGAAGTATAATATCTATATCTAGAATAAGACTTTACGCTAGTTACTATATAGATAGATAGATACTACTTCTATATTATAGATATCTTAGAAATTAGTCTCTTAGAATTTTATTATTAAGCTATTAAAATCTAAGAACTCGATAATAGAAGTTAAATATAATTTAATTCTAGTTATTATAGAAAGACTTACTAAATATATAATACTAATACTATATATAGAGTTAAGTATAATAGAATATCTAGTATTTATATATCTAAGAGATATAATCTTAAGATATAGAATATTAAAGAAAATACTCTCGAATATAGATAAACTCTTTATCTTAAGGTTCTAGACCGCTCTTATAGAGCGATTAGATATAAAAAGAAAGCTTTTAATAGCTTTCTATCTCTAGACTAATAGAGAGAATAAATATATAAATTAGATAGTTAAAATATATCTTTATTATTATATAAACTATTAATAGAATAACTAAGTAGAACTACTACTTTTAGCTTAGTTTATATATAATAGTTTAACTATAGAAATAATACTTATATTACTATTCTATACTAACTTTAGATATAAATTATTAGTAATATAGTTTACTATCGAGTCAGCTATATTATTAAGTTAGCTACTTAAAATATATATAAAAAAAGTCTATATAACTCTAGTAAAAATCTATAGTTCTTATTAGAATATAGAACTTTTAGAAGAGTAAGAGTAAAAAGACTTAAATTACTTTCTTTACTCTAGAAGAGTAGAGAGTATATATATAGAACTTTATAATAACTATTACTATACTTATCTATTATAAAAAACTCTTTTCTACTAGTATACTTAATAAGTATATCGATATCTTATAAGTAGCTTAATATAATAGATATTACTATATCTATTAATAGCTCTCTTATAGTTATATCTAATAATAACTACTTCTATAAAACTATATAGAAAAAAGTAGTTTTATATAGCTTCTAGAAAAAGTCTAGCTAGTATAAAAATCTAGACGTAAGCCTTTATTCTTTATTCTTTTACTCTTTCTAAAGTATACTCTTAATATATATCTTAAATACTAATAGTTATAGAGGCTTTATAAGAGTATTAGTAAGTATATATAATATAGAGTTATAATTAACTATAATCTTATTATATATAATAAGCTACTATATATAGTAGAATTAGATGTTAATATACTTACTTCTAGTATAGCTCTCTAGGTTCTTAGTAAGCGTAATTACTAACTAGTTATTCGCCAGATAGAGAACTATCAGCACGAGCGTTAGAAAGTACAGAACGCTAATATATAGCTAGAGGTTGCGAGACTAAATAGTCAGCTTATCTAATATAGTGCTATATATTT
>LKTO01000069.1:0-146351 GCA_001399465.1 Hymenoscyphus scutula
ATGGCGCCCATCCCATCAAGTCCCTCCCCAACCATCCCCCCACCCGCCAGGGCATTCCCCATCACCTCATCCACGACGCTACTCAAGATAGGCAGCGCCCCCTGACTCTCCACCTTACGGGAGAGCCGAATGACCGTCTCAGCGTGAAAGGGCTCCGCCGCGTGCACCTTGGGCATATTCTCCGCCTCGAACTTCAGGACCTCGCGGAGCGTGAGACGTCGTTGGAGAGGGGGGATGGTACTACCACTAGACCCCGCCAACCCGCCCACAGTCCCGCTCAATCCACCCGCCCCCACGGTCCCAGTGGGATCCCAACTCTCTGCTTCGGGGGCGCAGATCAGAGCCGTCGCGACATCATATACTACTCCTGACCCCGCGTGTTCGGGGGAGAGGGATTTGACTTCTTCGATGATGGCGTGCAGGATCCTCTTCGCGCCGCACATCTTGATGGCGACGAGTAAGGTGCGATGCGTGTAATTCGCGGGGTTACCGCCAGGGTTCTCCCCCCAGTGGACGAGATTTTGAATCGTGTTCCGGATCGTCGTCACGATTCCCACGTCTTTCGTCCAGCCCTCTAATTCCGTATGCTCGCTCGCTGCGCGTCGTTCCCAGCCCAGGTTGGCGCGGAGAGCGCGGGAGAGGGGCTCGACATCTTGACGTGTAGGTTCGGCGCGCTGGAGCCAGCGGAGACTGTGTTCCAGGTGTTTGGCAACGATGTTGAGGATGGAATTTAGCATTTGAGCTGCTTCCGTGTTATTGGAAATCGAGCGCTGTTCAGTGATAAGCGCGGACAGGATTTGCAGCACAGCATTCGCGTCCCCACGAGCTTCCCAGAGATGAGCTGAGAGCCAGGTGATTCCGGGTATTAAAGACGGTAGGAGAAAAGTATCGACGAGGTACTCAAGACCCCCTTTGAGGCCTTCTTCCGAAAGATTCTTGGTGGCGCAGGCGAGCACGATATGGTGGAATAGTGTTGGGACAAGGAGGTAGAAATCTTGTGGGGGACAGGAGGACATCAGTTCGTCGCCGAGTCCTCCACTTTCGTTGTCGAATAGTCCTCGGATCCAACCATCAAGATGGCTTGATTCTTGTTCTGTGAGATCTTCCATGGCGCGACTGAGATGGCCTTGGTTCAGAAGTTTAGCGATGAAAGAATCTGCTGAGCGAATGCCCAGGTCTACGGTAGATAAACCATATCTGTGTGTGAAAGATAGAACGAGTAGTAATATCGATCCAAACTCTTCGTAAACAGGTTGGTATTCCCCTTGATCGTCGTCATATCGCCAATTGTCGAGTAAATCGCAAATTGGTTGTAGAATTGTGGTAGGTTTGTCAAATAGAAGCAGAACATCAAGAGATGATGGTTTTCTTGCCAATTGACTGCAAAGACCCTTGAGGGTCATTGTATCCTTGCTCCCACACAATCTTCCAATGACCTAATTTTGTTAGTTGCCACTCGCGAAAATAAAAGGGGCTCAATCTCACCTCGGTAATCGCTTGACTAACCGCCCCAACATTCCCATCCATATGCTCCAACTCATCAATCAACCCCTCCGCTCTTCTAGGATCTAACAGGCATTGCTGAACTAAATCCTCCTTCACATACCTCCCACCAGCAGGTAAACTCTGCATCGGTATATCACCAAGTAAAGTCTCGATACTCGATTCTTCAATCAGTCCATGTAAACAGCAGGAGAAACAAAAGTCCTGCCGTACCGAATCAGAAAACATGTTTCCCGTGCTCGATTCATCAAACATATTTGACAGGGTTGGGAATGCAGTAGTGTCGACATTATCTAGAGCCAATGTGATGCAGCTCTCGGAGGAAAGTGGTGGGTATAATGTAGCGGAAAGTGTGGATAAGAGTAGGGGTATTTTGTTGATAAGAAAGGAGCGCAAGAGTGTAATCATTGGTGCACGCTTGTTGCGAGAAGTAGCATTAGCTAAAATATCAAAAGAAGCAAGGATAAGATCTACAATCGTAGATTGGGTATCGCCCTGAGATTTATTAGTGGTATACTTTCCCTCTACCGAGACAGAACTTACCTGATACCGTGCGTACAAGTAAGCAAAAATGGCAGAATCGTCAATCAAAGGTCGCCCAACAAGCTAAACGACTAGTCAGTCATTACGCGAGTATCAAAAAAAGGGGGAAGAAGAGGTACGAACTAAAGAATTCAGATAAATATACAACCCCGCCCTCGAGTTCACACCCGGCACCTCCTCAACCACCATCCCATCAACCCCTAATCCCATGCCTCCCTCTAGCATCTTATCAATCTCCTTATTAGCACTCATATCCCCCTCCCTCTCCCCCTTCTCCCCCCTCTCCACCGGACTCAACGCAACCAAAGTCTGCGTCCGAAACAGCTCCAACCGCCCCGCATTCTGCGGACTACTCTGCACCAAAATCGGCACAAACCGACCCAAAACCTTGGACAACTCCCTCCCCTTCCCCTTCGCAATGACCTCCAAAACCCGCTGATTCTCCACCGCAGCAATCACCAAAGTCCCCAACGCCATAATCTGCGCATTCACCTCCTCCAGATGTCCACCCCCAAGCTCTAGCATCCCCTGCGTAGCATGGTACGCCGAGATCCCAACCTCCATCCACGCGATCACAACGAGGAGCACCTCCCCCGCCTCCTGGATATCCCTCGGCGCCGTCCCGGAGGTGATGAATTTCGCGAGCCGATAGAACAGCATCTCCTCCGTGGCATAGCCATTCCTCCACCTCCTCCCTTTCCCCTCCCTGCCGTTTTCCTCCCCGGCATGCTCTATATTCTGGTCCCCTACCCCGGACGCACTCGAATACCGCAACAACGCCCTCAAAACACTCGGGACCGTCACGAAACCCAGACTCAGAAGAACCTGCACATACCTAGGAATCCTCGGATCCGGCGCCTCCCCATTCGATTCCGTGGGTCGGAGGAAGATATCACTGATGTGGTCGGCTGAGAGCCGGTTCTTGGATTCGAGGATTTGCACGAAGGACTCGAATTTGTCGGGTTCGAGACGGCGCGCGAGGCTGTGGGTGAGGAAGGTTTGCCAGGCTGTGGCGGACATGATTTATTTGTTGGTTTTGGGTTTTTTTGGGAGTTGTAGGAGGGGATTGGTAGGAGGAGGATTGGGATTGGGATTGGGACGGGTATAGTTTGGGAATAGTAGTGGTGGGAGATGGTGGGTGGTGAGTGAATCATTGAGGTGGAAGTTGGGTGGTGGAGGGGAATGGACCTTGATGGTTGGCAGGTGAAATCGGTGCGAGGCTGACCGCAACCGCATTCGTGACGGTACATATTATGGTCCGTGCTTACTTACCCGACAGCCTTCTCATCCATACCTCGTATGTATCTGACAGGACTAGTGAGAACTAAAGGAGAGGTATAGAAGTTAAAGTATAAGTAATTATCTATAACTTGCGCTTTTCAATTCTGTTTTACGATACAGTGTTGTTGTGTAGTGTGAGATATAAAACGATACAAGCACAATATGTGCCGTCACGAGTACGGTCAGCCTTACAGTACAAGCGATTAAGTCTGAGCCATTTGCTGTTTGTACACTAAAACTTAACCTAATTACTTTACAATATTATAGTAACTACGTTATTTAAGTATTTTGAATTTTTTGTACTCTTTTGCCTCTTCTAATACTTTATATCTTAACCCCTTCGAATAGAAAAAGGCTGTAAGTAGAGAAACTCTAGAAAATCCAAATTTACACCAAAATGGACCTAAATCGCTAGGTAAAAATTAAGAGTTAGAGGAAAAGTGTTGTTAAAAGTTTTATCTTTTACTATCATCTCGATGCACGTCAGCAAAACGACTATTGGTGTACTTATAAGTCCTGTCATAGAAGTATAGTACTTTTTAGAAAGTGGTGGAGGTTTTATTAGAAGTTATAAAGTAGGTTTCAATGGCGATTTTTGGTGGGCAAAATATGAAGTAAAATGTACAATAAAGGTGGTACTCCGTACGATATACAAACAACGTCAATCCATAAATCCATGAACCCATGAAACCACAAACCACAAAACCACCAAAAAATCACGAAACCATAAAAAACAAAACGTCATCATCATCGTCCTCATCATCGTCCTCATCATCCTCATCATCCTCATTATCATCATACCCAAAGATAAAAAAGCACAGTAAATATTTGAACCACTTTCCCAGTTGAATATTAGGAAGTAAGGAGTTGAATTGAGCTGAATTGTGTTTTTTTCCTTCCTTTCTTCATGGAAATTCTTTTGCCGGGTGGGCTGGTTTTTCAAAGAATGAGTCGAGTAGATTTGAGTTGAGTCGAGGGCTTTTGATATAAGGTTAACGAGTAGAGATCTAAAATAAGATCTTAAACATGCAATCGAGTTGAAATAAAGAAAGGGGGGGAAAGATGCCCGCAACATCTCTGATCACCCACCCTGCCCCCCGCAGACAACCCAAAACAGAGCGAACAAGAGATACAGAGTCAAGTAAAAATCGAGAAAAGAGGATGCGTTAAAGGCAGATAGATGTATAAAGTAATTTTTTCATTTCCATCAAAAATTCACATATTATATAACAAATTCCTAAAATGGTTCCATCTCTAGCGAGTGAGGTATACACAAAAAATAACGAACAAAGACTCAAAATCCACCCCCCCCCCCAACTCCCCCCCAAAAAAGGCTATAATGAGCATATATAAAGTTTAAGAAGATTTAGACAAAGAAAAAAGACGGACCCGAGCTATAACTCACGACCTCCTCTCCCATCCCCGAGGACTCGCAGGCGGACTCTCAATCCTCACATCACTCGTGACCGCCTGCCCCGGAGGAGCAGCTGGTCCCACATCCCCAAACGTCGTCTTCGTAGGTGCTGGAGACTTGTATGCTCCAGGGATAGGGACGGATTCGTAGGTTTGCTCTCCAGGCGCAGCCTCAACATGCTGTCTAGGTGGTAACTGTGCGCCTGCAAAGCCGTTTTGAGGGGTCTTGGGTGTAGCGTTGTGGATCTTGATCGGTGGTGCTTGGAGGGTGAAAGGTTTCTTCTCCGAGAGCGCGCCTTCGGGTTTCGCCTCGACGAATCGCGCACCCGCGAAGCCTTGTTCCGCGTCTGAAGAATGGTTGTAGGAGGATGGAGGGAAGCGTGGGGATTTCATGTGGGTGGAGTAGGAGGGGGACATGGGGCCGAAGCCTGGAGTGTTGGGTGCGGATTGCGAGCGTAGTTGGGCGAGGTAGAGATCAGAGCGGGCGCGGTCGCGGACGTCCATGGATTTGCGTAGGCGTTGCTTGGAATAGTATCTGTAGAAGACGACGGCGTAGAGGATGATGGAGATTAATTCGAGGACGATTTCGATGATGCAGCAGACCAGAGACCAGGACTGAGAGAATTATTAGTTGGAGGTTTGAATTAGGAGGGAGGGAAGAACATACCTGCATTCGGCAAACCAAGCCGTAGTCAATCTTCTCCTCAAAAAGTTGTCGTCTCTTATTATCAACGCATGACCAACCCCAGATATCTTTGTTGTTGCTGCTGTTCTTTGATCCTTGAAGAATACCAGCTGCCATACCCCACATAACGACACTGAAGATGAAAAAGGCGACGGCGAATAAGGTGTAGTAAACGGCAACCTTCTCTGCTCTCTTGTGGCCACCCCTCCAGTAATTCCAAAATACAACCAAGCATAAAGTCAATGATACGCAAGCAACAGAGAGGACGAGAATCTGAGGCCATGTCTTGGTTCCAGCAGCCCAAGGCGGAAGGTTGTTTCGTGGTGCCAGAGTTTTGGTGGCTCTGAAGATGGAAAAGGTCATCGAGACCATGGCGAGAACGATCAAACTACAACTAAAGCTGACTCCTCGAAGAAGGAACTTTGCCATTCGTACTCGTGTTTTGATTTTCTAGAAACCTGTTAGCATAATTAAACGAGAAGGTGTTGTTGCAAAACATACCAGGTCCTTTGCCTGCTCCTTATCCGTCATATCCTCATGCTTTTCCAGAATCTGCTCTTCCCGAAACGTTGGACTCAGAGGGTTATCAATCTTTCGCCCAGGTGTCCCCGGTATTCTCATCGCGCTCTTCAGTGGTGACCCAGGAGTCTGTGGAATCTCGACCGGTACCCCTTGATCATGTCTCGAAGAATCATTCTGTGATATGTAGCCGAAGCCAATATCCGATGGCTGTGACTGAGCCATGTGGGATTGTGTTTTGTGTTTAGTTCCTGGAGGATCGGCAAAGGGTGATTGACTACTATCTGGTGGGTCTATTGGAGAGTATACAGTCGTTGCTTCGGCAAATCGTGGTGTTCTTGGAACCTTGAGTGATTCTAATGACGAGTCGGATGAAAAACTCGTTGATGTCCTCGTGCGAGCCAGTGGCGGCGGCCGTCTCTTTTCTGTGATGGCTGAACTTGTCAGCTTCCTGTTCATTCGGGTTAGATGACTCGACTCACTCGACATAGCGACGATGATGTGGAAGGAAAAGAAGAAAGGTCTATCAATGTAACCGAGGAAGAAAGTGTAATGCGTACGAAGACACAATTACGAGCAATCAACCAGATGTATACAGTGAAGTAGGTAAGCTGTGAAAAGAGCTAAGGAGGAAACTTTTTGATAGATAAAGAATTATAGATAGAGACCAGCTATCAGAGGAAAAGAGCAGTGTGATGTAGTAGCGGGGGGGGGGAGGGTTTTGTGCGGACGCGCGCGCTCTAAGATGTGATGGTCTAATTTGAGACGAGAGCTATTGAGGCAACTTCAAGGAAAGAGAAAGACTCGGGAGATCAACGCAATTGAAAGACGTGGGTACTCACCAGGGAGGGGGAGAATTGTTGGGTGGTGGCACCAGTCAGAAGGCGCTTTTGATATGACGGCCCAATGAGTGAGCAGAGCTCGCAGCGAGTCGAGTCGAAAATAGACGCCCTCGACCTCGACCTTGCAGATATGGGGTTGGAGGTGGTGTTCTTGTGATTGACTAGTACAGGCAGGCACTTGGGTGCTGGGTATAGTACGAGCTGCGAGTGCCGGCTGTTGTGCTGCTTAAGAAGGAAAAAGAGGGGTTTTAACAGAGCAGACGAACGATGCTTTGCCAACGAGGCTGAGTAGCGAGAATTTGAGGGGGAGTGCAGATGGGAGGATTTGAAGTTGGAGATCAAGCTTGTGCAACACAATTTCTCGAACCTCGACGATTTCTCCTGCTAAGACAAAGAACAATAGACTTGATGAGGCTCACAAAACGATGGTTACGAGCAGGAAAACAAAAGAACATGGGGATTCCGGGAGAAGAGAGAAATGGAAATGGCTCTGGCCAGCAGCAGGACTTCCCTGGGCGCCAACCAGCGTTCTTGCTCACACCCTTCACCTTTCCCCCAGCATGGGATGGGTGAGAGGTGAGAGGTGAGAGGTGAGATGCAGCAGGCATGGAGGCCATCAAGCGGGGTGAGGAATCGAGGATAGATGGCCGATGTGGGTGTGGAGGGAGGTGATTCGCCTCGCCGCTGGCGCTCCGTCAGCGCTTGCATATTGCAGTCATGCAGTGACCAGGCAAACATGATCTCTTATTGGACCTGCTCCTCGAGCCGCCGGATATAGAAACATGGGTATTTCTGGATGTGTGCCAGAGAGAGGAGAGGAAAAGGTGGTGGTTGGTCGTCGATGCAGGAAACAATCACACCTCACCTGCACTATTCTACTTCCAGCAGAGAGGCTAACCGGGGCTAACCGACTTTTGAAAGCGGCACCACGAGGGTAGACCCGAGAGTGGAGGAGTTGGTGAAAGAAAGTCGAATCGCACGGTTCAGAGGGTGACGCCGCTTCCACTTTTGTTTCCTCGCTCCCCTGTGGAGGGCGAGGCTCATAAAGGAAACATGTGACTTGATTGGGTAGAGGAATTCATCCTTCGACGAATGATGTGCATCGTCGATCCGCTGGTGTTGTCTTTTCGCTTAGGGCGCTGCTGCCAAGAAGAGAGCATCCACAAGGTTTTGGTGTTCACTGAGGCGGCAATGAAAACACGCCATCCCTCGACAAGTCAACCCTCGCCAGCGGGAAAGAAACGAAACTCGCCGAAGACAACAAGTGACCTCAATATCCATATCTACTCAACACCACCCTCATCTCTCAGAATCCAATATCAATATCTCTATCCGCCCGGCATCCCTCCTCCGTCCCAAGTTTGATTTTCCCCCTCTCACAAACCCAACCCACCTCATTGCAAGATCACCACCTCGTCTCGCGCGCGCACTCACGTATCGCAAGCCGTACCTCAAGCCGTACCTCCGTACTCCGTAGATAGATTGAATATTACCACCCACACCAACACTTTTTCATAAAAGTAGAGAACTTAGTCATCGCCCAAAACAGAAAATAGTTTCCCTCGTCCGGGACATTACTATTCGAGGACTAGTGCTGATTTTCCCTCACCTTTGCCTTTTTTCTTTCCCCTGTCCTGGAAGTAGATTCCACACCGCATCTGCACATCTGACAACGGGTATTTTTTTACGCCTATGGAACCTACTTGTACTTCTAAGCGAAGGGCGAGCCTCCAACCACAGCTGGATTTCAGCTCCGGGTATCGCTATTTAAAGATCTGATGCGCGAACGGATCGATGGAAGCGAAAGATAGCCCAGCCAAGTACTGTATAATGGCTGGGTCGTAAGCAATTGAAGAAAAAGATATGAAGACTTGCTTATCGTTCTTATCAATGAGTGATGAGGGGTAAGAAGGATAGACGAGATGGAAGGAAAGGTCTCGCGAAGTCTTGTGGGAGGACCGTACCCCGCTGTGCAAGGACAGTTGTGAGATAAAAAAAAGGTACCCGATCGATTCAAGGCTGTGCTCTGAATCAGTGTTCAAATGAATGCCGAAGATGTAGAATATCAACTGACCTCTAAATCCCGTGAAGTGAACCGAAAGCATTCCGTTCACCGAAACAAATCTGCTGTCAGACTCCCAACAGCTAACCACGTACCGTAGTAATGGAAAATAAGGTACTTGTACCGACCACCTTACGTATCCCTCTATAAGTCCTAAATCCAGAAAGACTCATCACACCATAATTAGCAAAAACTCTAATCATCTCGAGTAAACCCCCCAATCATCACCCATCACCTATCACCCTCCTCAACCGCCATCGATATGGTCCTAAAAGAAACAACATAACCGCACGTAACCCAACTCGTACGATTCCTGTACTAATTCATCACTAACAAGGAAGCAATAAAAACCGGTAGACCAAGATAAACACCCACACTGATGGATTCCCTCTCTAACAAATCATTAATCATCCTCCTCCCCCTCGATCACTTGCATCAATTACAAAGGGGTGAGGTGGTAAGCTATACACACGATCCTACTATACTACTATAAGCACTATTTCCTTGGAAGCGCACCACCTGCAAGTAATCTGCACCTCGAGCACATCTTTAAATAGGACACAGAGTAAGACCGTTCGTGCCCACTTTTTGGAAACCCGTTTTAACGTTTCTGGTTTCTATTTTATGAGAAGTCGTCTATCTATTCTCGTACACTTTCCTTCAACGACTCCATTTCTATTAGAGTATTCAGCACTCTTTCGTAGGTCCACATAGTCACAGCACTTGCGGGCGCAGCTTTAATAAGACTAGACAGAATTAGTAAAACCTTTACAAAGGATTGTGAGGAATTCATACCTGACCGTCAACCCTCGATAAAGCCCTCGGACTCCTTCATTCTTGAGAATATGTTGCATCGAATAGAAAATCCCTCGATATACCGGAATATTCTTATGAACATACTTCAACCTAGTAGGTCCCTGGACTTGTAACCGTTTCCGGATAAGGTCCAGGGGAAATACACCTGTCTTTGCGATTACCGAAGCCATAACACCCGCAACAGCATCTCCAGATCCGAAGGGTATATGCAAGCTACTCATAGGTAGCCGTAATGATTCATAGGTTGCAAAGAAAATTCCCATATAGGGTATGATTTGAGCCACTCCAGCGCCCAGGCCTTGAAAGAAGCCGCGAGGTCCTTCCTGCTGGGCGATATCTCGAACTGAAGCTAGGAGGGAAGAATAAATCTTTTCTGTACCTTGAGCGGCAAAACGAGTCCGTAAGAGGTCGAGGGGGTATGTAGCGGTAGTAGATATAGCCCCGGCTCCAGCACCTGCAATAAAACTCTCTGCTACGGCGGGTATTTTGTGTTCTCCTAGGGCGGTTTGTAATCCCAGCGTGATAGAGCGATAAGCCGTGAACTGAATCGCACTGTACGAGACGTACATCAATTCAGCCGGAATATTGCCTTTCCATAACCCTGTGATTCCTTCCTCACGAAGTATGTGTTTGAGGGTGGGCAAGGTGCCTTTGTATATTGGCGACCCTCGTAAATCTTGATGCGATAATGGATCGGAGAGGGAATGTGTTTGTAGTTGGAGGCGAATCTTAACAACATCGAGGGGGGCTATGATGAATCTGTTATCCTGTTAGTTTTCGTTGTCTATTCAAGGAAATGGACATGATCTTACCTTGCTATTAGCCCAGCAGTTGCTCCTGCGACCACGACTTGGAATTTTGTGCCCTAGAAGAATTAGTCGCTCGTCCTTGTTCCCCTTAGAAATAAAATACCTCATCTTTGAGGTGCTCTCCGCTTCTAGACATGCATCTGGTGATTCCTGAAACAATCCGAGATCTGAGGTTCTCGTTGTGTAGAGCATCTAGAACTTTTGTTGACAACGAGGCAGCTCGCAGGGCTGGGCCTATGATGCAGGTTGCCAAGATCCATATATGATTTTGATCACGTGCTAAGTGCTAAGAATCTCAAGTACGGAGTACCCCAACACCCTGTAGACATTAAAAGTAGCAGTAAATAGATTCGCGCCTGCCTGCCTGTCTCGTTGTCCTAAGTTAGGACTCCTAACGTTGTAGGATAACTGGAATCGATTATTCGAAATAGCTAGGTTAATTGTCTTTTATTATTTAAGACAATTTACTAGAATTACTCTACTATACTTGAACAATAAGGGTAGGTACAAACCTGTTTACTGCCACTTTTAGTGTCTACAGGGTGCCTAACTAGTGATTTTAAGAGGATATGAAGTAAGAATCTCTAAATAATATAAAGAGTAAGATTATAGTTAAGGAGAGCGTTACGATCGGTCGTTTATATCCGCTTTTTGAAAAAACGGTTTCTAGTTTCTGTTTCTTCTTTCTAGTTTCTAAAACCTTCTTTTTAATATCAGAGAAACGAGAAACCGTTTTTAGTATTCTATGTCTAAAGTGAGAGATAGGAAACGAAAAACAAAGCTTAAGTATACGAGGTAGAACTTTAGTAAATTATATATAGTTTAGGTATATTAAGGCGAAGGGTTATACCTCTTCGCTTCGTATAAACAATCTACTTCTTAACCTCTACTATAATAGTATATAGAAGAATAAGTAATAATAATAGTATAACTAAAAGTCGTTTATATTTTTATAATTAAAAGTGCTATTATTTATTAAAAGATTAAGTTAGATATAATTATATTAAATTATAGATTAAAGAGAAAACTTAACTATAAAGAAGTAATTAAAAGATAAAAGTACTAAATACTATAATAAAAAGATAGATTAGATATTACTACTTATAGAAGTATTATATCTAATTATATATTAAGGTATAGATTTAGATTATATATAAGAAGAGAAGATATAACGTAGTTTATTAGCGAGTCGATTACTTTTCCTTAGTATAGAACTTTACATCTAAATAAATTAACTATAATATATTAAATTAATTATCGCTCTCTATATCTAATAAACTAGATATATCTATAACTTCTTAACAAGTTCGCGTGTTATAACTAGCTTTTCTATAAGTTTTATAGCGCTGTCTAGAAGGTTGCCTCTCCTTATAACTAACCTTCGCCTTATATATGTCGCGTCGTACTTACTTATCTACATCCTTCTAAGCTAAAATATACTATATATCCTCTACTATAAGTACCTCTCCTTGATAGACACGAGCCTTTTTAGCTCTATAGCGTTTACTTAGAGCTTTATTTATAGCGCGAAGAGTATAGACCTTAGTAGATAAAAAGGTCATCTTATATACTATTCGCTCTATACCCTTTACTAATGTAGTAACTGTTTAAAAAAGTAGAGTTAGCGAGCTTCCTTAGTAATAGGCTATACGATTTCGTATAAGAGTTAATTATAAAAGAGCTTTAGTTAGATTAGAAGAGGTCTAGAACACCTAGAGGAGAGAGTTAGTACTACACGTCTAAGGGGGAGTAAGAGTTTATAACCTTATATTAAACCTTAAAAGCACTACTTATAAGTTAAATAGTACTAGGCCAGCTCCGCGGAATCTAGACTAATAGTTTAGAACTATTATTATTTCCTTATATACTACTATAAAGACTAGAAAGAACTTAACCTTTATAATATAGTTAATATAGGCCTTAATAAACGTCTTAATCTACTAACTATACACTTGTTTTAATATACTATAACATCTAATATTAAGTAGCTAGATTAGATAGAATGAATAAGAAGGTAGTTTAAGAGTAATAATATTATATTTTATATAGTAGTCTTAGAACTTAGCTAATTTATAACTCTTATATCTATATTAAACTAGTATTTAATATAGACTCTTTATATAAGCTATAGTATATTATTAAAGTACTTTAACTATTCTAGACCTGTTTTATTATTTATCTAACTATTACTTATTAGTTTAATAACCTAGTTAGATAGAAGGCCGCCGTCGATATACTAGTTAGAGAGATAGTTCTTACTCTAAACTACTAAGAATAGAGAAATACTTAAGCTCTCTCTATTAATATAGGTAATTACTATAGCCTATTCTCGATTACCTAGCTAAACTACCTTGCCTCTACTACGCCGGTCTATATAAATAACAACTATTATAAAGCCTATCTCGTCGAAGTTATAGAAGTTAGAGTCTATAACTCTATATTTCGCTCTTATATTCTCTACTAGCCGGAACCATGCGCCTAACACGTTAGAATCTTCGTATAAGGCTCTCTAGAAGTTGTAAACGCGATTAAAACGCGTCTTTAAGGCTAGTTATCGTTATATAAATCGATGTGCCTAGAGCTTACTAACGCGTCTTCTCTCTCGCGATTTAAGAATAAAATTAGCTATATCTTCTATACTAGCGAGCTAGGGCGTAAATCCTCTAGAATCTATATTAAGTATATACTAAATAATTACTTCCTCTTCTAACTTAGCTAACTTATAATAATTAGCTTTAGAATTAGAGCGATAGGTTTAGCTAGCTATTCTGTCGAAAAGAGTTATATATAGTACTTTATAGATCTTTACTATAGAGCGTTTACTTAGTTTTTTAGACAACCGAATAGCCTCGATAGCTAGAGTAATTCGCGCTTCTTAAATTTAAATTTCTAGAGTAAATAGTTAAAGAAAACGCGTGTTAAAGTTTTAGAAGGTAGTACTAAGGAAAAGTAATCGACTCGCTAATAAACTATATTACTAGGTAAAGCTTCTAGTAGATATAAAAATGTTACGAATTATATATTTAGTTAGGTAACAAAGTAAAGACTAGGCGGCGTTCTAATAGATTAAGTACTATTAGAAACTCTTATAGTAAATAGAGATGCTTAGACTAGCTAAGCGATCTAGAGATTTCATTTATATATAATCACGTGACTATTATTAATTATTAATAATTGACTAAGTATTACTAAGCTAGGTTAGAGTGATTAGAGTAATTAGGATAATTAATAAGTAGAAAGGTTCTATATAAGACTAGTATGTCTACTATTAAATATAAGCTTTATACTTAACTTAAAATTATATTTATTATTAATACCTTAATAGCTCTATAGTTATATAACGAGTTTACCTTCTAGTAAACACCTTATATATTCGTACTTCTTACTATATTCTAACTCGACGAGACTTAGTTAACTTAGTTAGTTTAAGAATCGTTATAAAAAGAAGTACTATTACTTTATTCTATTAGTATTTACACGTCTATATCTCTATATAGTATAGCTAAAAACTTCTAAAGCTCTTAAAGTCTATTAATTATAATAGTAATTAACTATTTTACTCTCTAATTAATTATAAATACCTAAACTACCTCTTAAATAATTCTACTATAACTAGAATACCCTCTAATTTAATACCCTCTAAAATAGAGAGTATTCCGGTTAGTTTTATATTTTAAGAACTTATTAGTTTCCTTATAATAATACACTAAGAAATTAATGAATATAATAAATTAATCTACTATAATACTATCTACTTACTTCTTAAGTTATAAACTCTTTCGAGTACTCTCTAATAGTGTTCTACTCTAATCCTTTCGCTTACGGCTCTTGATTTTATCGCTCGAGTCGACCTTTTAAGGCTTGATTTAAGCATCTAAAACAAGCTTAATTATACTCTCGACTTCTTCTTTAGCTTAAATAGCACCTTATTTATTTATTTATTTATTTATTACTATTTAACGTCAGGCGGAGTCTAGATCGCGTGGTCTAGGTCCTAGAAAGTCCCAATTAGGGCAAATGACGCTGGGGGGGTACCCCAGGCTACAGGGGGTGTAAATGAAAAGAGCTAATTTACAAGAGACAGTTTAAAGAGAAGCCCTACTTTCGGAACAGCTCTTATCCTTAATTAATGTTTAGAACTAGGGCAGAACAAAGGAAATATAAGGAAAAGAGAGAAAAAAGGAGAAGGTCTATCTATCTAGAGACACAGAGATTAGTGTAGAATTTAGTCTTAAAGTAGACCTTGCTAAAGAGCTCCTCGCAGTGGGGGCCAAAGAGAAGTTGGGGGTCCTTCTTAGCCTTAGCTAAAAGCCCAGGGGCCTCGTTGTTTGCGAGCCTGCAAAAGAGTATATGGAATTGAGTTTTAGCCTTCCCACAGTTGCATTCCCCTGAAGTGAGCAGCGTATCGTAGTGAAAGAAGCGCAGGTAGTAGGAGGTAAAGTCGCCGTGGCCAGAGCGAGCAGCGATTAAGCGAGCTAGGACCTCTCTTGGTAGCTGAAGAGACCTAGGCTTTAAAGACCAGGTGCAGAAACCTAGGTCCTTATAAAGGCCCGGGAGGGTAGTGTTCCAGAGGTTTTTTGCAAGCTTGACCCCTGCCTCCTTAGTCTCTCTTTTGAGTGTAGCAGTGCAGAGTGTAGGCGGGGGGTCAGAAGAGGGTGTACGAGCCGCTTTGCCCGCAGCTCTGTCCGCAATCTCGTTGCCTAGGATCCCTATGTGGCTAGGGCACCACCTAGTCTCTATTTTCCCAGGGTGTAGTAAGGCTAATTCGTAGACCCTATTAAAGGTTTCTTGCGAGGTGCCACAGGACCGGTAGGTCAACTGTAGCGTAGCTTCAAGGTTGTCAAGGCAGATCCAGCACTTCCTAGCCGCCGGCCAGAAAGGGGAGCCTATGGCTAATTCTAGACCATGGAGAGCAGCCCTAGCTTCCGCGTCATATATCTCTAACGTTTTGCCGAAAGGAAAGGCCTTGGTGTTGAGAACAACCCCCCCTCTTGTGAGGCATACGCCCTCACCAGTTCTTTTGTCGTCTAAGCGAGAGCCGTCCGTAAATACTACTAGGTCTGTAGGTGGAACCACAGCCAGGAATTCAAGGAATTTAGCCTTAAAAGAGCTCTTGTCTCCACTAGGGTCAGGTCCTACTACTTCAATAAGGCGGGCTTGTCGGTTGAAACCCCTGTCCCACGGAGGGTCTTGTATTGGGTCAATCTCTTCAGAGGGAGGGAGGGCTCTATAAGAGCGATAAATAAGCCTAGCTTTAGGGCTAGGGCTATTCACACATCGTTTAAGCGGGTGGGCAGGGTCTAGCCGTCGGATCCTGGCCTCGAATGCTTTACTTCTTACTATAAGAGCAATTTCAGGGGCTAGAAGGCCAGATTCCATCAGGAGTACTGAGATAGGAGTAGTCTTGTATACTGGGAGGATAATCCTAGCACACTTAGCTACTACTCGGTCTAGGAGGGTCAGGTGACGGCCAATTCGGTTGTTTGTAGTCCCTCCTTCTTTAGCTCTTGCTCGTCCAGGGAACCATGTCTCGCTTCCAAAGTAGGCGATTGATAGAATACAAGCAGTAGCCGCTTGTTGTAGTAGGTGAGAGGGGGAGCCTCTCAATGTGTTTGTTGTCCCTTTTAGAGCATTAGCTACTAGCGTAGCCTTGCTTGTCATTCTTTTAACATGGTTATAGAAGGTAAGACGGGGGTCAAAGAAGATGCCAAGCCATCGAAGCTCTTGGGTCGGCTCTATTGTCCTGTTTCCTACTATAATAGAAGGGGGAGGGCGTATGCCCCTCCCTTTTTGCTTTCTCTTTCGAGAGAAGTGGATAAGTTCAGATATATTTACTAAGTACGAACTTAGCTAACTTATATAAAATGAGGCAATAGGTAAAGATACTACTTTTTACTCCGCTTACTCGCTTAATTAAACTTATTTATATAACTCTACTTTCTAGACTTAACTACTACCTTTAGTATACTTACCTTGTTTCTAGATGTAAATTAGAATAAAACTTAGCTAAGTATTTATCTCTCTAGACTAACTACTTCTTTTACTTATAGATTTTACTTAATGAATTTTATTTAATTAAGAGTAGGTAAGACTACACAGTTTAGGTTAAACGAATCCTTAAGTATACTACTATGTTTTATATTCTAAGGGTACTATTAAGGAAAAGTAGATAGAGAGGAACAAGAGTAATCTCTATGTCGCTGTATTAATAGACGTAAAGGGGAGGGCTCTAGTAGTTTTTTCATTAGATGAATCGGATAGTTTAGATTAAGGGGTGATTTATTTTAAATAAATAACTTATTTAATTAGGCGAAGAATAATAAGTACTCTAATTTCTCGAGATAAAAGTCCCCTACTTACGCCTCTATTCTATACCTTAGATAATTATCTTAATAGACTTTTAATTATATTTTATCTCTATCCTTCTATTATTAACTAAAATAACAAATTCTAATAATATATTAATAATTACAAAGAAATATATTAAGACCTTATCTATTCTAAAGCTTTACTATACAACTATAAAATAATACCTCTACTACTACTTTATTATAGGCTAGTGTAAGTTCTAGCTTGTAGATATATAACATAGAGAGTATAACACGTATATCTATAATAGAGATTATAAGTCTCTTAGTAATATGTATTGTCTATGTAGTTTACTATATTATACTAAAATAATTGTTAAAAGGGCTTAGGGAAAGGTTATAGAGGTGAAACTTACTTTATAACATTTCTACTAAAACTACTTGTCGGTATATAATTCTAGTGAATAGCACCTTGTACGAGAGCCTAGTGGATCTACATACTTTAGGTCATGTGAGTGGCTTGCCACTCACATACTTAAGCTCGTAGAGTACTACCTCTCTTTACCTTTACTCTTCACGCACAAATGAATACACCGATTTAGTTACCTCTAAAGAGAAGGTGACCTGAATCCCGTATTCGCCGTCGTCACGACTACCAGGTCGTACCAACACTACTATATAAAGAAAGTAGTACTAAAACTAGACTCTTAGAGCTCGAGGTTGAAATTCTATCTTGTTAGAATACTATGTTTTTAAATTTAGATCTAGAATACTTACTAACATCTTGTCTAAGTAACTCTTTTTCGTATAGTGAAGGTACAAGGTAAGCGTATACTTTTACTAGATCCTAATTTCTTAGGTCGATAGATCTATAGAGTAGGATGATAATATATAAGAAGGAAGTTTAAACAGACTTAAGAAGAGGGATTAGGCTAGATATAATATATTAAAAGCTGAAATAGATAAGAAGGAGATTTAAATAGGTCTTAAGAAGAGGGACTAAGCTAGATATAATATACTAAAAGCTAAAACTTCCTTATAAAGTTGTTAAGAGTAAGGTTATTTTAGAGAGAGTAAGTTAGAGCCTAGAAAGGTATATGATTTTAGTTTATATTAGATTAAGGGATCCTAGAATGTTTTAATCAATTTTAAAACTAGTTCCTAGGTCGATAATAATAAGATCTAGTTAATTTGCGGTTCGTTTTAAGCGACATGTAGTAGAGTTAGTATCTATTATACGAGACCTAGAGACAGAGTTGATAAGATACTAAACATATAGAAGTAGGTGTTTAGTAGGAGGTAGTAACTTATATAGCTTAGTTCTAAAGTAATAGACTCTAGTAGACTATTATCTACTTTAAAGAAGATTAACCTCCCTAGACTTTCTATTATATACTATAAGTTCTTAAAGTATTATAATAATATTAATACTATATCTTTCCTTAAGATTTATTCTAAATCTTTCCTTCCTTTCTACATCTCTATAAAGACTCTTAGTCTACCTCTGCCTCGCTAAAAATGTATTACGCTAACACCTACGCTAACTAAGAATGTCGCCTTTATTCTCTTTTCTTACTTTCCACTTTTCTTTCGTTACTCTATTATAGTATTTAGTTTCTAAGGTAAATCTTACGCCCTGATATTCTTTAAATAGACACTATGCTTTTACCTCTATTATAGTATTATCTCTTATAATAGGTAATAACACATTAGCAGGTTTATCTGTCTCTTAGTTTACTTCTTGTTTATTAGCAGTTCTAGAGAGGATATTATAGAGAGACGTATAGGTATATTCTGCCGTGAAATATTTCTTTACATCGATATAGAGAGATTTTAAACCCTCTACCTATGGTATCATTACTACGTTAGAGATAAAGAATAGGGTGATGTTAAAGATATAGTTGAAATTAATAATTAGATTCTCCGCCGCGGTCTTATAGAACGTATCTAAGGCCGAGGCAAGATCTGACAAGTACTAATGAACTAGTTAATTGATACCGTCGTTTACGGGAAGGCTATTTGGGTAGGTGTCGGTATAGTTCTCCTAGTTTTCTTCGTGTAGAATTAGAAAATGTAGGTAAAGGAAATCCTTCGTTGGGTTGAATAGAAATCCTATTCTAGCAAGAGTGATATTCTTGTATAATTCGAGAGTCACTTCCTTAGACTCTAGGGTATCTGTATATAAAGATAGGAGTAGGTTGTCGATTCTCATTCTATTCTCTTGCTCGTCTCGGAAATGGAAGAAAAGGTGAACTATTTGTAGGCCAAGTACCTTAAGTTTAAGTTGTAGTACATCGGGAGAAGGTGTATTTAAGACCGGCATCATCTAAGTTCGAAGTTTAGTTAAATACTGTAAGTAAAATTAGCGTAGAATATAGTAAAGATAGCTTTTCTTACTAGGTAAGTAGTAGAGGTAAACGTACCTATAAATTTAGTCTATAGACTACTGGTTGATACAGCGAATAGATTGCGGACTACGAGTTATAAAGCGACCTAGAGGTAAATATATAGAATGCTGAAGAATAGCTCTTGTTAAAAGAATAAAGATGTTAAGGTAGATAATATTAACTCTAGAGATTAGGCGGACTCCTTCCTTTATTAAACGGATGGGCGGAGTCGAGTAGTCCTATAGTAGAGCACTAGGTGAAGGGGGCTAGGGAGGTTTCTAACTTATTTGTTCTTATAAGTAATAATCTCCGATTTTAAACAGTCTTCTACTACCTAGGCTCTACTGTCTAGATCAAGTTGGAAAGGTATAAAGTAGATGATAGCTCTGAACTAAAGGTTAAGAAGAACAGTAATAGGTAAGAAGTCTGAGTCAGCTCCTAAAAGATAGATAATAAATGTGAACATCCTTAAGAGGATCTTAAGTCTTATAGAAACTTCTATTATCTTAAAGTATATTATAACAGGAATTCATTTTAAGTTATATTATAGTTATAGATTTCGACGCTGATATAGCTTATAAAAGGCTTCTACTAGTAAACTAATTAGGAAAATTATATGCTAATTTCTTTATATAAGTATATAGCTATAGCCTATAGGATAATATTATAGGATAGAATATAGAAGTATTAAATACGTTGAAATTAATAGTATTAAGATACGAGGTCTTCTATATAGAGGGCAAATTCTAAATCTCTATCTTTAGTCTTGTTCTATATTATGTTCTATGTACCTTACTTCTGGTAGCATCGAAGTCGTAGCTTCTTCTTAACCCTCTTTTCTCCTTAACATGTCGGTGGCTAGAAAGGAAACGTCTCCTCGGGAAAAACTTCCTGCCACGTACTAACAACCGTTTCATATTGCGGTGGGTAGCTGTAAAACATATATTAGTATTATATTAATCAAAAATACTAAAAGTAGGACACTTACGAAGGATTAAGCCCTAAAACTGGTTCGTTAGAATAGATACTTTGGGATCGTTAGGCGACTGTTAGAGACAGAAAACATGAAGGTACGCTACGTTTTGAATCCTTACTATATGAATGCGGTAAAACATAGCCATGATCGCATTTTTCGATATCCCCTTCAGCTCCTCTATATGATGAAGAAACTACGTTCCTATATAGTAGGCTGTTTACTTTAGGGATATTAAAAGTGAAAAACTTAAAACTAAATCTTTTAAGAATTAACAATATTTGAAATCGGAGAGTGTAAAAACTCCACGTCGTGTAGAAGATCTAGTAACTATTAGTATAGCTAAGAAGACAAGAAGGAGGTGAATTACCTAAGTAGGCAAGGTCAGTTAATGCGTGCGAATAAATGCGACAGAAATGAATATAAATAAGGTTGAGATATATAGAGCTATAAGTATACATCGAACGGGCCTATTCTTATTCTATATAAGATAATAGTACCTACAAAGTATTAGAGTGTACGAAATTCCGCTACTAGTAAATATTAAGAATTCTAAAATCTATAAGAGAATAGCTAAAATAAGACTGTTTAAATGTTAGCTGTGATTAACATAACGAGATTAATTCAAACTAAAGAACAAATCTAACAGCTATTAATAGACTTGTGTAGACTGATACCTAAGTGTATACTTTAACGAGCTTTTCGTTGTTAGTAGAAACAGAAAGTTTCTGTAAATACTTAGCCTAACAAAGATTAGTACATAAAGTATAAAACATTGTAAATATATACTTTATATAACCCTAAGAAGCTAAAATTAACAAGAAGCAAGCTGAAATAAACTGTCTAGTATTTTTCATGTATCTTAGAAGCTGATAATGCTAGGAGCTCCCTAGATCTAGTAAGGAAAGGATATATAACTAGATATGCCAATTGCAGAAGTTTCTCTTTTCGAGGCTGTACCATTTGCTTCCCATTTCGAAACAACCACAAAGCCTGGTGACAGCAAGTACAAGAGCAGTTAGAGAAAATGCGAGAGCGTCTCAAAACGGAATTGTATTCTCTTGTAAGGTCTGAAAGGATGCTTGAATGTGTATAGTGAAGATGAAGTAATGTGAACGAAGTATAGCAGCGGTAAATATTGGGAAGAGGGCGTATGTAGCAGGTTGCCTCGTTGCATAGCCATTTACTTATATATTGTACTCGATCCCTGCGTTTGAGCAGGAACATACGGAAGAAGATTGAAGTATAGGCTTGGCTTGATGGCATTGCCGTCCCTTCTAGGTCGTATGTTGGTTGATCATGGTTCCCACAACCAGCACGGGTCTCGTAATAGAATGTCAGACGGTGCAAGTAAGTCTTATTACTTAAGTCGTTGCTAAAAGACTTTAAGTATTGTCCTATATAAGGAGTCGCACAGAATTCGTCGAAATTGGAGAGTAATCCCAGTTACTTCTATGGCCAAGCCTCCTTAATCAGCGGTCGTTTAGTCGTTCTGCGGGCGTAACTAAGTTTTTTAGCCCTAAAATCCTAATTCTAAAAATTAGGATTTTGATCTAAATATCGCGTGTTTTACCTATTTTCATTCGACCTCTAAATTCCTTACCACCACTTATTTCTCTAACTAATAGTAGACAAGATGAATGAAGACGAATTGAAATTACTGTGCACAGCGAATTCGTATTACTTTTCGCGGACAGAGCAAAATAAAATTGCTAAGATACTATTAAGACGCCCTCTGTTAACTACAACACTAACTTACATTCATTTGATTGTACGGACCAATGCCTACGGCGCTGCTGTTTAGATAACCATTAGTCCCTTCTTATTAGAGGAGTATCCTACGTAAACGTTTTTCTCTTGTAGATACCGTTATACCATTTGTTGTAGGAACGCCCTGTAAGCTGTATTGTTATTAGTAGTGAGAAAACAGGTATAATTAGTATTAGATACTACTTACTAGCTTGGTCGTTAGGACTTCTTGTACGATGGATAGTATGTGGGAGAAATTTTGTGTTAAAAGAGCTTTACTAACACTTATAACTATAGTGTTACTAGAGAAGACTTTAGTTCATCTGAAGTTTCGAAAGCGGCATGTTCACAGAAGGCAAGGTTAAAACTTTGCGAATACCTCAAATCTATCAAATCTATAAAAGACTAAGGAAAACTTGATTCTTTATACCTAAACGAGGACAGAATATAGCACCTAGAGGTCATCTCTAGAACTACTTGGAGAAGTGCTACAGACATCTAGATAGGACTAGTTTATATATATATTCATTAAGACCTGCCGACGCCGAATGACAAGGACATAGAAAATTCTCTACTATTGCGCTCTGTAAACACCTGTGTTATTGATGATGATATCTGTTGGAATGCTGCACTTCTGAGGGCAAGAGTAAAAAGACTTGAATTGCTTGCCTTGCTCTAGAAGAGCAGAGAGCACATATATAGAACTTTGTAATAACTATTTGCCGTATCCATCTATCGTGAAAAACTCTTTCCTGCCGGCATGCCCGACGGGCATACCGATATCTTATAAGTGGCTTAATATAACAGATATCACTGTACCTATCAACATCCTTCTTATTAGGCTTTGGAATAATAGCCACAATAGCAGTACGAAAGAGTTTAGGGTAGAACCCTAGTTCTATACACCCCTTAAACAAAGAGTACACTATGTGTGAAATCTGTGGCCAGGCTGCCTTAAAGACCCCTGTAACTAGCTCATCCTCCCCTGGTGTAGTAGAGGCCTTTCCTAGAATTGACTCTTCAACCTCGCGTATGGTAAGAGCCGCCCAGGGAAGAGCACGTATAGCGGTAGTAGGAGTGTTGATTGGTATGTCCCCTACTTCGGCCTTGTTTGTAAGTAACTCTTGTACTAGGATCTTCTACTTCTCCTGAGTAGTAAAGCCTAGCTGGCCAGCCGAGTCCTTCAGAGGGGGCGACTTGTAGACCCCGGTGCTCTGGTGCCACTTACATATTTTAAACACATCCTTGCTCTTTGTGGCTTTGTCGATCAGGTTACGGAAGTGCCCTCCCTTCGCCCTCCTGATCTCCTGTCTAAGAGCCCTCCGAAGACCTCTCACGGCCTCTGGGCTGGCGTTGAGCCTTTGAGCCTTTCTAGCTTTGGCAGCCGCAGCCTGACACTCCTTACTCCACCAGGGGTGTCCAAATCCATGCCCTAGGCCTCGCTTTGCGCTACTGAGGTACGCACTATGTACGCATTCAGTAATAAACACTGCACTAGCTTCTAACGATTCCGCGTCCGGCTGTTCAGGAAGCTCGTAGAGCCATTGCGATTCAAGCTTTGTCTGTAGAGTTGATTCGAAGGCTTTAAAGTCGAGAGTACTGAGTTTGAGAGATGGCTGCCCTCCATTTCCGCCCCTTATACAAGGGAGGCGAGTAAGAACAGGAAGATGGTCTGGACCACACTCAAAGGCAAGGCTAACCTCTGACGCTGTTCCTATTTGGTTGAGGCTATTCGAGCAAAACGCTAAGTCAAGAGTGTTACCTAGGTTGTGTGTTTGTGTACCAGGAGGGGTAGTGAGCTGTAGCCCTCTGTCCTCTATCCAGCTAATAAACGCGGGAGCCTAGGTACTCTCCTGGCCTAGGAGGTCTGGTTGCCAGAGCTGGCTCTTCAGGTTAAGGTCACCGGCTAAGAAGAGGTTTGTTATAAGAATGTGTTGAGAGCTGACGACAAGACTTATAGCCTCACCTGCTCCTTTAGCACCTAGGGGAGAGTTATATATGTTAAGTATATAAAGTGAAGGGCCTTGAGGGAGTGGGATTTCAACATAAACAAGGTCGCGGCATTTAAGTAAGGGGGCGATAGGGGTCCGTTGGCTAGCGAGGATCCCAGCCCCTTTTCGTATAAAGGTAAGTACTCTAGGTGGGTCGGTGTTCCAGTCGCATATAGGCGCAAAGCAGTCGTAGTTTGGGTGGCGCCTAGTAATCTGGCGGCTGATATCTCTTAGGCAGATATACGACTCTTGGATTAGTACTATATCGACTCGTTCGGAGTGGGCTAATTGTAGTACTAGCTCCTGGTACTCGCTAGACTTGTGTACATTGATTTGTAGGACTTGGAGGCAGTGGCGTTGTGTGAACTCTTGTCTACTCATAACAAAGTAAAGGGGCTATTGTCTTGTAATCCCAGCCTAGGGAGGTTGTTGTATGCCTCTTCCGCTGAAGTGATGAGGGGCTTATTAGCCCGTTGGAGAATTGCAGACGGCGGCGTAAGTGGGCTTTCTGTGCCGGTCTGAGGAGGGGGGTTCCGTGGGGTAGTAGGTAGGTCCGGGTCCATTTCTGTGTCTACGCTACTACAGGGAGAGTCTTCTTCTCTTCTTATCCGCATCTCATTACAAGCTTGCTGAATAGCTCTCTTGTTCTCGGTTGAGGGATGTGTTCCTGAGGCTTTCGGCCTAAGCTGGCATGTAGGGTCGTCCGAGGCATGTGGGCCCATACAGTGTAAACACTTTGGCTTGCACTGAGAGTGTCTATTGCAACTAGGGTGGAAGGCTTCAGAGTGTCTGGTAGTACCGCATAGGCGGCAACGTTGGTTCTTGCCACAGTTTCTAGAGTTGTGCCACATCCAGCACTTAGAGCACTGTATAACAGTAGAGACTTTAGGGAGGCGCCTAAAGAAGGCTCTTCTTCCAAGGAGAGAAGTCATGTCAGGGATAGCGCGGGAGGCTGCAACTTCCTCCTCCTTGAAGAACACAATCCAGGAGGTATAGAATAGCCCGTCAGAGAGAGAGCTAGTAGCTATATCTACCTTGGTAGGGACTACTCCAGTTCGCACTGCTATTGCTGTAGCTACTACTTGAGCTGTAGTAGAGGAGAGAGTTGATATAATCGCTCCTTTCTCATTGATTTCGACAGTTTCAGTACTTCTAGGGACCCCTGATAGGCGGAATACTGCCCAGTCTTGGGAGGTCTCTATTTTAGCTGTAGAGAACGGGGTTTAGATAAATGCTCTCTTTGTTAATAGAAGAGTATCCAGGGCTTCTTTGTTTTTAGGTACAATAGCAAATCTAGTGTTAACTGTAAGTACCTCTTGTATAAGCTCTTTACAGCCTAAGTTTTAGGTCGCAGAGGGCAAGAAAGATGGCTAGAGCGGAGTGTTCCCTTTCAGGAGAGTCGAGGGGGAGTCGGATAAAGACCCTAAGGTCAGATTTAGTAGAGGGTCTCTTATTCATTCGAGGCTTTGAGGCAACAGGAGGTAGAGGAGGAGGTAGTGTTATTGTTGGTGCTGTATTTTCAGGCACTAAGTGTGACGATTCTCAAACTAACTAACTAAGGTACTGAGTATCGCTGGGGTTTGTTCTTGCAAAGAGGCACAATCAAGGTCTGGGTGTTTACTCGGAGGTAAACTCGTCACTTAACTACAAAGCTGTCAAGGTAGTGATAACAATGTAATATTGAGTTGAGCACGAAGCTCCTATCTAATGGCAGACGTGCCAGTACTATATAGAACCTTCCTGCTCATGGATCCACTCTGGATCCCAGGACCCCTTTGGATCCCTGGGGGATCCTTAGGGATCCATCACGTGATTACAACTATGTGAAATCTTTGGATCGTTTAGCTAACCTAAGCGACCTGTCTAATGCTATAAGAGTATATGATAGTGCTCAACCTGTCAGGGCGCCGCCTGGTCTTCACTAGTCACGTGTGCACGTGATTCGTGACACTAAGGCATCCATTACAGTCCGTGCGTAGGAGAATTTTCCAACAGGAGCCAGAGAGGGGGAGGGAGTCGTAGAGGACGTAGGGCCGCCATGCGTGGCAGAGGGGGCTCCTAGGGCCAAGGGTAGTGGGGAGGGTTCCTCTGAGGCATATGCCCTGTGAAAGGCCAGGCTAAGGTCAGCGACCTGTGTACAGAAGGCCCTGAGGTATAGCAAGAGGTCCGGGGGGGCTCTATCAAGGGTAGTGCTTAGGTGGTGGTCTACTGCTTCTGTAGTACCGCCAAAGAAGATTTGCCCTGTTATACTGCGTTCTAGGGCTTTGGTAGTCGCTGAGACGAAGTGTTGCTGTATATTTGGGAGGGGGGGCATTGGGCGTCCTCCCCCCTTTCCCAGGCCCCTTCTCAGGGGCGTAGGCGAAGCCGGAGGTCTCCTTGGAGGAGTCTCCATAGAAGGAATTTAGCTTATTAAGCGAGAGTAAGAGAGATTGAGTGTTTTAGAACAAAAATTCAATCTACGAAAAAAGGTGCCTATATGCTCTATATACTATAGGTAAGGCTATATAATAAGTAGCTGTAGCTGTTCGTTAAAGCTATAAGTATTAATTACTACTTAAAGCTAGATTCTCCTTGATTTAGATATAGTACCTATAGTACCTATACCCCCTTTAGTACTTGCTATATCTAAACGTCTTTTACTAGATAGGCTAGAAGTCTTAATTCAGGCCTACCTAGCTGAAAAAACAGCCTAGCTAGCTCAGCATCCTACTGTACGACTAGTAGAATATTATAAGGCTAGGAAATAGAAAATACTAAGGCTAAAGGTATTAAAAGAGTAGGTGTTTTATATGCCTAGAGAGCGACGTAATCTTACAGGTACTATTATTATAGATAAAGCTGATTGGATAAATGAAGAGATTATAGTATAGTTAGATAACGAAGAAAAGAAGGAGTAAGAGGAGTATAATATACTTGAATCAGAGTTTATTAGGAATAGAAGTAGGAGTACTGAGAATAGGAGTAGGGATATATGGGCTAGAATTGAGAAGCCTCCACTACACCTTATAAACCCCCCCTCCTCCCCGCTCTTCGAAGATACTCAGACTGCTCTAATGCCACCTCAATACCGGTCTGCAGGACGCAATGTTCATCTTTTCGATGCAAACGATCGAGGCACATTAATTGGTGGCCTGATTCTCACAGCCGGTATTACAAATGCCAACTTGTATGCGATGGTGGGGATTTTTGTCTTCTTTGATAGCGAGTATGTTCTGCGGAATGAAAACGATACCATAGTAGAGAAGGATAACACTCTGCTTCTGCCTGGAAATTATCACGTTGATGCTCCTCGTACGTTCCTATCTAATAAACGACTACACATAGCTAACTTGCGAGTAGGTCCGTTCGTCGTCAATAACGAGACCGTGCTAGTCCGTACAATCTCGTCATCAAATTCAGGACCTTGTGTATCTCCTTTCCGAGACGCTGTACGTGCGCGAGATGGACGATATATCATAACAGGGGTCGCCGCACTTGGTGCTCAATATGGCAACTGGCGCAGTTTCGAGGCTGCACATATATTCCCATTAGCTCATGTGGAGCACTGGAGGAACAACGATTTTGCCCTTTGGATCTCAACTCCCCCAGTTGCAGGAGGTTCTATCAATTCCGTGCAAACTGGGCTATTGCTTCGAAGTAATATACACGATCTTTTTGATTCTTATGAAATCTCGATTAATCCTGATGTATGTATCCTTTATTCTTCATTGAGATAGAGTTGCTGATTGATATACTAGGACGGTCACAAAATCGTACACTTCAGTTTTGATGACGATGGTATCGCAGGAAAACCCCTTGAACAAACCTTTCTTGACGATCCTCAAAGACCACCAGATGTGCTCTTTAGGTGGCATTTCCGACAAGCGGTCCTGGGTAACATGAGGGGTGCGGGCGAGCCTAGATTCGAGCATGACTTCCCGCCTGGCTCTGATATAATGGCTGAGGTACTTACAGGCCCGAAGGCTGCTGGGAGGATAGAGTTTGAGCTGTTCAGTCGCTTGTCGGCTAAGGCTGATTGATTTGATAGAAACACAAAATAGACATGTATATAATTTAAGTTTTCATCTCAATCCTATTCGCGATGTACCTAGCTAAATATACCATAGCAACTGTACCCAGAGCAAAAGCAGTGTCTACACTTCGTATATGTCGTTTATAAGGAAGCTAAAACAGTACCTTGTTCGAGACATACATAATCTACATGGCTTGCTCCGATCCTGGTTTCTCATTCGATGGCATTAGCACCATCCTAAACCGCATTGAATTTGGAAGGAAATTAAAATGTGCTAAGCTATTAAATTGCCCTGAAACTGAACTTACAGTATGCCACTGTGCAACGGGTATTGCCATAGGAGTAAGTAAAAGGACTCGCTACGTTCCGGATTTCTTAATAAGCAATCCATGATCGTGGTGAACGCAAAAGTAACGCTGGTTCTCTTGGATAGGAAGGCGTTTACTAACCGACTCGTATATTATAACCTAGAAGACGAGGTCATTAGTGTTCATGCTCATGGTCTTCTGCCACTGCCTAGCTAAGAGTTCTCTGTCCCAGTACGAGACTGGCACGCTCAATTATTGCAGGTGGTAATTAGGAAGGTTTGTGGAGCTCGACGCTACAGCTTCTGCATTAATAAGTCACGAGCACTGGGCAGTGGACCATAGAATTTCGTCACTTAACACCTCAGTGCCTATCGAGACTATAAGTAGGCGTTGGGAATTCTCATGTCGAAAACAATATTAGAGAGCTTGGAAAACTCCTAGCTCTGGATTTTCGCAGTAAATTTTTTTGCAGGCTATAAAGGGTCGCTAAATTATAGTAGAAACCCTCTCTACAAATCTCTCTCTACAAATTTCTCTCTACAAGGTAAAACACGATCCCACATTCATTGCCAGAGACATGTTTCCAGTGTAGCGCTGTATGAGTATACTAGTACTACTTGTACGAGTATGAAGTAAGTGAGTGTAGTGGAGAGGGGGAAACTGCTTCCGTCGGCAATTTCTCGGATGCGGGGCGGTAGGCAGTAGGTTACGTAGATAAAGCTCGAAGCTACAAGCACAAGGTACCTAGCTACAGAGACAACTTCTCAGAAATACAAATTTCCCTTGAAGCAAATCAAAATACAACCATCCACCATGACAGAAGAAATCCCATCCAGCAACCCAGATGTCCCCAAAGGGCGCAAGGCATTCGTGCCCCTAGGTATTTCCCCTCTTCCCTCCTGCCTAAAACACAGAATTAACATCCTCCCAGAAAACAACCCTGAAGTGATGAGCTCCCTAGTCCACAAACTCGGTCTCTCCCCCTCCCTCGCTTTCCACGACGTCTTCAGTATCGATGACCCCGAACTCCTAGCCTTCGTACCACGTCCCGCGGCCGCCCTCCTCCTCGTCTTCCCAGTTAGCAAATCCTACGAGACACACCGGGTACAAGAGGATAAAGAGAGGGAAGAGTATGAAGGCAAGGGTGGGGAGGAACCGGTGATTTGGTACAAACAGACAATTAGGAATGCGTGTGGACTGGTTGGCATCTTGCATGCAGTTAGCAATGGGAGTGCGAAGGAGTTCATTTGTAGGTCTTCTATCTATTTGAATGGGAGGAAAGGAGAGAATAGGGGATGGATGCTAATAGCTCAACAGTACAAAATTCGGATCTGCAGAAATTGGTGGAGGGGGCGACGCTACTAGGTCCTATTGAGCGCGCGGAGTTACTTTATAATTCACAAGCACTAGAGAAGGCACATCAGGGTGCTGCTTCACAGGGACAGAGCAATGCGCCGGGTGCGGAGGACGATATTGATTTGCATTACGTTTGCTTTGTCAAGGATGCGAAGAATAACCTCTGGGAAATGGATGGGAGACGAAAGGGACCGATCAATAGGGGACAACTTGGGGAGGACGATGTTCTTAGTGAGAAGGCTCTGGATTTGGGTGTGAGAATATTCCTGAAGAGAGAGGCAGAAGTCGGAGGCGGGGAGTTGAGGTTCAGTTTGATATCCTTGGCTCCATCGATGGATTAGAGGATATAGGGTAATTTTTACGATTGATAAGCATTATGGGCGTTTGGGAAAAGAAACCTCCAGCAGCACTAGTGCGGGTGCATTTTACTTGTATGGTCGCCATTCGTATTTTTACCAAGAATAGAACTGAAGAGATACACAAAAATAATACGAGATATACCTATGAGGTGGTGGTGCAACAAAGCAGTGGCGCTGGGTCCTCCCTGACTCTAAAAGACTTCTTATGCGTCATGACCCCCCTCAAAATAGGCTGACCCCGCGGTCACTCCACTCCACTCAAACAATTATACATAAATCGTCGCAAAGTCGTAGATTATCTAGAGCAATCCAAAATAGATGCTCTCGACAAGGCGATTACTCCTGAGATCAACGTCCCTAAAAATGGCACTCCACCCACCACCACCACCAGATAAATTAATATGCAAGTCGAACCCCGCCAAATCTCCCCCGCTAATGACCTCTCACCTCATCTCAAAACAACAGCTAACCAAACACACAGTCGCGCCCGCAGACTCCAAAACCAACACCCAAGCCGAACAATTCAAAAAGGGCACCCTCGAACTAGACCAACTATCCCCCTCCCCCTTCACCCAATTCCACACCTGGTTCTCCCTCGCCGAACAATCCCACGTCCCCCACCCGGAAACCGTATGTCTCTCCACCGCCTCCCTCCCTTCTGGCCGCGTCTCCGCACGCATGGTCTACCTCAAAGAACTAGACAAAAGAGGCTTCGTCATATACTCCAATTGGGGAACGAGTAAAAAAGCCGCCGACATAGCCACGAACCCCTACGCATCCCTCACCTTTTGGTGGGCGGATATGGAAAGACAAGTACGCATCGAAGGAAAGGTTGAACGGTTAACGGATGCGGAGAGTCAAGTTTATTTCGATACTAGGATTAGAGGGAGTAGAATTGGGGCTTGGGCTTCGAGACAGAGTCAGGTTCTTGAGGGGAGGGAACAGTTGGAGGGGTGGGTGAAGGAGAGGGAGGAGAAATTTGAGGGGCAGGAGAAGATTCCTGTTCCTAGTTTTTGGGGGGGTTTGAGGGTGTTGCCTGAGGAGGTGGAGTTTTGGCAGGGGAGGGATAGTAGGTTACATGATCGGTTCTTGTATGTGAAGGAGGGGGAGGGGTGGGATATTAAGAGGTTGAGTCCGTAGGGCTGTTTATGAAAAGGGAATGACGTTTATTTAAGGGGCGTTTTAGGTTTTTTAGGAGGACTAAGGTTAGAAAGAGATGCTAGAAATAATTTAAAATACTCTACTCATTAATCTACTTCGTCTGGATAGGATGTTAGCTGTGTGCTACCTTGGTTTTAGCGAGGTGGCCTTCAAGCTAGAGTGTTACTTATAAAAAAACCTGTATAAGCCGACGAGTACTTTCCACAGCAGGGCCTAAATTGGAAAGAAGGGAAAGATTTTATCGGACTTCTTCGGCGAGTGTCACTGATCAATTCTAATGAAAATACATAGGAGGGGCAATATAGTCTATTCAATAGGTGAACTAAGTATTTCTATATTATATAGGTTAGTGTGACGAAACTCAAACTATCTAACAAAGGTAATCGTTTCGACGGGTTGGTTGCTGTGCAAAGAGGTTCGTATCGCGGGGTGTTTACTCGGAGGTAAACTCGTCACTTATACAAAGTAGTCAAAGCTAAAAGGTATTGATAACTAAGTAAACTAAGTTGAGCACGAAGCTCCTATTTAGTGGCAGACGTGCCAGTCTTATATAGGGCCTTCATCCTCTAGTTGCGAGACTGCTAGACCGGTCGCCCTGACTAGCGAGTCACGTGATTACATACAGATGAAAATCCTTGGGTCCCGCTAACCTAAGCGACCCGTCCTTACTGTAAGAGTATACAATAGTGCTTGACCTGTCAGGACGCTGCCTAGTCTTCACTTGTCACGTGTGCACGTGATTCGTGACACTAGCTTTCCCGGTTACTCTATAGGTACTATACTAGTCTTCCCTATACCACGGTAGTTTAACTATAAAGGTATAGTTTGTTCACGGACGTAGTTCCCGTTATAGCTTAGATATACGATTACGGTCTATAAAAGTTAAGGCTTAACCATACTATAGTTTATAATAAACTTGAATTAGAGAGAGTACTACTTAGGATTATTATACGTGGCTGTTTTTGTGACAGATGTGCTTCTGAACAGTCGGAACAAACAACACTCTATTCTTAGGACAATAGATGAGGAAGAAAGTTAGGTACAGGAGTTGATGCCACATTTATCCAGAACCTGAAACACCTGCGCCACCACGTGATAACACGTGACATAGCTGACATGTGGCCCAGCTGGCAGATTCGTCACAGTTTTATATGTAAAAACACTTATAGGCCTCTTGTTTGAATCCTCGTTTGATTTTGACTACTTTAAAGGTATAAACTCGATTACGTCTAACGATCGAGAGCTAGATTATATTACTAGTATGACGGATCTGCTAACTCGCATGTCAGTAACGTCACGTGTTTGGTTCAGGTGGTGGCGCAGGGTTGGTTTAGGCCTTTGTTTAATGGTTTCAAGTCTCAGGATAAAGGTATCCTCACCTCCTGTACCTAACTTTCTTCCTCATCTATTATCCTAAGAATAGAGTATTGTTTGTTCCCGACTGTCCAGAAGCACGTCTGACACAACTAGAACTACTTAGATTATATAACGAACTACTTTAAGTGTTTACGAGCCGTATATGTCTCTACCTTTGTCTGTAAGTATCGTTTTATTATTTGTTACCATGAGTTTATATAGAAAAATTTAAGATAAATATCTACTACTATTTACTTCACCTTCAATATCAAACGAACGTGTCACGTGACTACAACGGACGTATGACGGGCATCTTATTTAACCTTCTACTCTTTACGACCCGTAACGTATCACAGCTACGCTTTTACCCCTGTGGAATTTACTTCCGCGGCCCCTAGTATAGAACCTTCGTTCATTCTGGATCTTGTTGGAGCTTCAAGCTCTTGCAAGCTCCCCTAATCATGTGACCTTCATAATCGGGTCACGTGATTGAACAGCAAGGAAATCCTTGGATCGCTTAGCTAGCCTAAGTGTCCCTATTTGCTATAAGAGTTCCGATAGTGCTTAACCTGTCAGGATGCCGCCTGGTCTTCACTTATCACCCAGTAGCACGTGATTCGTGACATGGGGGTTAGAGGGTAGGTGTGAAGATCGCTTCGGGTTTAAACATTATATAAAGTTAGAGAGAAGAGGAAGAAGAAAAGGGCTTGGTTAGAAGAAGAAGTCTATCTCAGGGCAGTCGAGGAACTCGATACAAACCTGAAAAGTATAATACGAGCAACGAATAGAATATAAAGCGAAGTAAGTTTTTTAATATTCGTCCCGCCTTGACAAGTACTAATAATATACACGTGAACAAACACCTGGTTTCCTCCCCCCCCCCCCCTAAAAAATATAATTAGGACTAATAAAAGATTATTTCAAAACAAAATAATAATTAAAAGGATTCATACTCTCTTGCCCTTCACCCACGCCTACACTTTTCAAGTCTCTATTGAGAAAAGGGGCTGCTCACACCAGACGCGAACACACTACTTGTACCTTCAGACGTATACGCCCCAGTATCATCCTTCTCCATGGTATAGCCTTGTCCCACGAAGTTTTTCGAGACAGGTGCCTTTGAGACAGGTGCCTTTGAGACAGGTGCGGGGAGGCTTTGAATCGGAGCGTGGCCACGTGCAGCAGGTAGTTGCTTCTGCTTCGATGCTCTAGTGTTTAGGCCCCCAAGAGCCGCCTCCAAACACTCTTGGGCAGTTCTCCTTCCCAAGGCTGCAGTTGTGGCCAGGGGTGCGTCCTCTGGCTTATCGCCCGACTTCATCTGCTCGATAAGAGTCTGGGTCTCGATGAGCTGGGTCAGCCAAGCTGCTTTCAATTTTTGTGCCAACTTTATATTCTCCTCCCCCAATTGGCGATCTTTCGCCTCGAGATCGTTCATTTTCTGTCTGAATTTCTCATCCTGCTCTTGCTGGCTTTGTCGGAGCTTAGCGACGAGCTCGTTTCTCTGCGCCGTGGCCTTCCTAGTCCCTTTTTGGATTTCCTCGCTCTGTCTCTCGGCTGCTTTCTTGAGTGATTCGGCTTCGCTAAAGAGACTCTTAGCTTTCTCCTCAGTTTCCCTTGCCCTGTTTGTAGCGTCGAGTTGTAACTTCTTCTCTTTGTTTTTGGGCTCCTCTAGGACCTTGGTTAAGTGTGTCGTCTCTTCTTTTTCTTTCCTCAATTCTCCAGCGCGGATCTCGTATTGCGACCTCAGAGCTGTAATCTCTTGCGTCTTGCGCCTGTTCTCTTCGGTCAGACTTTGTGCCATGGCACGATATCTCTTCAGGTCATCAAGATCGCCGCGGTGTTTCTGTTCCCAAAGACTGGCGCGTTCGGGCCAGACTGGTTTGACCACCGAAACAACCGAAGGAGTACGTTCCATGTCACGAGTAGCTTGAGTTCCTGGATGACGATCCCACGCGGGAATAACGAAGATGGTCTTAGGGGCGTCCACCTCGGTTCCTCGAAGTCGGTAGTATCGAGTAGTGACATCGATGGCTGTGATTCCTCTATCCATCTCTTTGCCACCTCTCTGTTGCCAGATCTGTTCTCCTGTGGCACCGAGTTTACGATATGAATCCATGACTATCTCATCGACCCTGTCCTTCTTATCAAATTCGTTGGAGAGATGCGACCACACATCTTCACCGGCATTGACGAGGACAAATCGATCTTGTGGGTACACCATCTCACGACCGGAACGACCATCTGGTCCAAGCCTTGAAAGAGCCTGAAGCGGGACGATGGATTCTCCTGCCATGACGTCCATGGCGTTTGCGTAGAGCCTTTCAAGGTCGTGGAGTCGTTGGACTAAGCGTTGGGTGTAAAGAATCATCTGTCCTAGGAGTGTAGCCTCCGCCTTCTGGCGGTCTTCCGTTTGATCTTTCGGTGGAAGGATGGAGAGAAGTCCTCCCTTGGCGCTGTATTCATGATCGAGGAGTTCGAGAATCTCATTCGCGTGTTGAATGAGGGCTTGATGTTGGGCATAAGGCAGACTCTGACCCGTTGGTGGGAGTTGCTTGAGATCCGCGACTCGATGCAGAGGACAGATGTTTCTTATCCTCTGGGGTGGTCTCGCCAATCCTGACTTGGGGATATTCTTCTCCTCCAAGACGTTCAAGAGGGCTGTGAGGGGCTGTTCATGGGCATGTTTGAGGGCCGGACCGTGGGGGTGTCCCTCTCTTGGGCCCTGGTAGGGTTCTGTCAAATCATTGAGGAAATCAAAAGTTTCTCCGTCTTCAAATGTTGGGACTGGAACTTTGCACTCGGAATCTGCTTCATTGGCGGCGTTGAGACCATCAATGACTCCGGGCATAGTGGATACCGTGAGCCCTTTGATCATGGCGATGAGGTCGTGGGCATGTTGTTTCAAGTCCAACAGACTGGGTGCGATACCCGCTGTGCAGGTGTAAGAACATGGTGCGTGTCGTAAAACTTTGGCCATACTTTCGTTGTTGATTGGCTCCATGAGGGTGAATCTTGAGCGGTAAGGAACCGAGAATAGGGTTTCTCGGATCTCTCCGGGTGTATATTCTTCATACTCTTCAACATCTTGCTGGTTTGAATCGATTTCCATAAGCTGCGTCGCATCGGCGTCTGCGTCATACAGCTCATCGCCCGAGGATTCCATGTAGTCGGCCATCCCGCTTGTTTTTTCTTTGTATCTCTTTTAGGATTGGGTCTTTTCTTGGTGTTGATAGTTTTCTACTTCTTCCAAGTTTTCTCTTCCCGAAGGACTCGCTTGAATTCAAGGCAATGTTTGACGATGGGCGGTTTGGGCAGAAGACGAGTATGTCAACAATGGGAAGATTCCTAGCCATGTCACGTGATCCTCCGCATATGGAATGTGTTTTACATTCTTGGTGTTGTTATGAGAATGTGAGGAATGCTCACGACAAAGGGCAGGGCATGCCTCCTTGTTCTTGCTTAAGTCATCCTTTCTCCTCGTAGCTGCTGCACCGTAGGATGGCGGGAAGACAACGGATGTTTGATATGAGTGCTTTCCTGGTTTCCAGTTTCGTTCCATTGTTCCTGGATGACCTACTTCCATTGTGCTCGAAATTGGGATGGCGGTGCATGAATGCAACTACGGGTCGAGGCGCCTCGTCGAACATGTTTGTGTTGGGGGACATTGCAACGGCTGAGGACGACTGGAGGGAATCGTGCAGACGGTGGTGAGGATATGTAATAATGCAGAACTTATGCAGGCATCGCGAACTCGACCACGTTGCTCCCAGGTTGCACGTTGAAAATCACGGTGGGAACACGCTCTCCTTTTACATTCGCGATCTGACGCGACGAGCGAGACCGCGAAAGGGATATGCATCCATTTCCCATGTTCCCCTGCCTAAACGCTGTCTTGGCTCGTCCAATGGAGAGGAGAAGCTTCGGAGGAGAGGGTGAAGGATTTGCCACTCGGTCAGTCGTGGGCAGTGCGCGATTGGGTGGCTCGAGGGTGGCAGCGCGGTCCAACGCGTGAGGTCCTGTGAACTGAGCGCGATTTGGAGCGATTTGGAGCGTGCAGGTGGGCCACCAGGGCCCCTCACCGTCTCAGCTGGCGTCGTGCTGCCGTGGAGAGTGGTGCAGCACAAGACTGATTGGCAGCACGGAGAGGCATCGGAACCAAGGAACGACCTGGCCGAAGATTTGGTGACCGTGTGTGCCATGATATAGAATGCGTGGTGCCCTCCCAGAGGAGACATTTGTTGTGATTTTCTTCTTTTCCATCTCCCTTTTCCAGACGAGGCATCTCCCATCTCCCAGAAGAGAAGGAACCTGGACGGCATCAACCAACAATTCCATTACCCGCGACGGCAGAGTCCGCGTCCACCTGCACCTGCACCTGGGCACGACACTCTCCACCAACAACAGACTCGTACCCTCTCACTCACTCCATCGACCGCACTTGAACTCCTCTCCTACCTACGGTCGACAGAGTACTCGATGGGATGAACGAGCACAATTGAGAAGAGCACCTTCTAAAAGACTAGACGGATACTTGTAACCTATTCATACGACCCACGCGACCCAAAACTCGAGTACCTTTCGTCCTCACTTCGTCGCAATGGCCACCCATATGCCCATGGCAGCTGCCCGCCAGCCCTTCGCGCCATTGAATAGCTCCCGTCTTCAGAACCTCACCAGTCTGAAGAATCGTCAGAACGGTATGTGTCCAAGTTATGAATTCTATTCTGTTCGTGCCAACACCAACACCACCACGACAACGCACAACCACTCGTGCATCCCCTTCCTACGACTACTACCTCCTCCCTCCACCATGACAATGACCCTCACACTCACACCCCAAACAGCCTTCTCCTCTCCCGTCAAACGCAAAGCCGCCTCCTTTGACGACGATGCCGAGAACATCGACCCCATCCTCTACCTCTCGCCCAAGCGCTCCAAGGCCCAAGATGGTACCTCCAAGGACCCCTCCCACGTGGGAAAGCCCGTCAACTGCTTCCTCACCAAGGCCCCTCCATCCCCCAACGACTTCTCCTCCCTCAAAACCACGACCCCAACATCTCCCCGTCGGCCCATTCTCTCCGCTCGCTCCCCAGCACCCAGACTCAACACCTCCATCACCAAGACAACCCCGCTCTCCGCGCCAGCAGGTCGTTCCCCAACACGAAAGCGTATCGGCATCTTGAACCGTAGAAAGACAGCCGGGTCCCCATTCACTCGCGTGGATCCCCCTAAATTCTCGACCCCCTCTGCTTCCGGATTAGGATTCAGCATCGATGCCGCCCTCTCAGGGACCATCTCCTCTCGCGCTCGCTCGGCGGCTCCTACGCCTTCTGTATCGTGGAAAGACAACGCACATCTCATCCCCACCCTCCATACCACGGAACCAAAAGAGAGTTGGTCCTTTGAGATCTACGAGGATACACCCGAGGAATTGGCAACCAACTTAATGGAACATTCCACCTGCACCTTGGACATATCTTCCGACGAGGAATCAGCTTCGAGACTGATGGATGAGAGAGGGAAGGAGAATGTCCCTCCTCTGGATGATATCTCTCAAACACGTACTGCTCTTACTACCTCGGCGTCTCCCGTCGATGTTGCTTCGGAGGAAATGTCCGACCTTAAAGCCTGGATTCGAGCTCGTCGTTCTCAACGCAAGATTGACGCAGGGGAGATTGATATCGACCGCTCACCCCTCGGCGACCTTGCCGCAGAAGACTTCTACGCTGAAGGCTGTTCCTCATCCTCCGTCTTCGTCGTTGCTTCTGATGAACCTGTCGAGGAGGAAGAGCCCGCTCCCCAGGATGCAAATTCCGTCCCAGTGGCCTTCGATTTTGTTGCTGAAGTCAAGGGCAAGGGTCGTGAAGCTTCCGAACAAGCACAGGTACCTAGTTTAAACGTTGAAGCTTTGATGGCGAAAGATGATTTCGAAATCGCTCCCAAAGCATCTCTTCTTGAACCTTTGGAGAAGGTCGATGACAACTTTGAGATTTGGGCGAGTGGGAGTGCCAAGGATGAGGATGAGGGAGAGTTATAGTATTCTGTGTAGGTTTTGGGAAGGACTTGAAATAGTGTTTATGACTTGATGCGTTTTGTAAATGAGGAGTTTTTGTGGTTGGGATCTGGGTTTTGATCTTTGGTCTTTGAGGATTGCGTGTACTGCGAGTTTTGCGGATTGCTTCTTTGTGGATTACGTTTTGCTTGTTTTTTGCCAGGTTGGATTGACTGGCTCCTTTCTTGTATACCGGGTGTTGTTGAACGAGTTGAGGAAAATAATTGATGCGCCTTGTCTATACATTCCGTGACTGGCTTCGTCTTCCATCTGACTGGTATACATCTATACATCTTCTGAACTCGCGCATGTGTAACCCCTTCCCCCTCAATCCAAAAAGCGCCGGGGAATCTTCACCCCCTTCTGAACATGAATCGCCACATCTAGGACGCCTCCATCTTACACATGTAATAGGTGACGGAGACCTCAGGTAGTGTACACCGGCAAGCGTTCTATTTATCTCAAGTCACCCACTTCCATCAATATAGTGCGAAGGGGTATTAAGGCGAGGGAACAATATGATTAAAAGAATACGAACATTGTTTGATTTTCTTACGTATACTTGGTGCAGAGGATTATAAGAGGCTCTAGGATAATTATTGTTAGCGGTGTATGCAAAATAAAGCTTAGGGGTTTAATTGTAATTAGATTAAGCTTCGATATGTCTAACTTTTCAAGGTGTGGATTCGAAAGTACTGTAATTGTAGTAGAATAATCTTGGGTTAGTCGAGATGAAAATAAGTAATACTTGTGTATAAACCTTGTTAGTGAAGAACTTAGACTTTATTTAATCTAATTACGTACTAGTTTTTATATTATCTTCTATTTGATATATAGTACGTATTTTGCCGAGATCTTTAACATCTTTGTTAATTTCTCTGTGTTTTTAAGGGGGTTGATATAATTAGCTTGCTGTATTTAAGAGACGTTGTATTACGGTCTTAGTTTTTTTTGCGGTATATAGTATAAACAAGAATTAATCATTAATCTGATTAATGATTGGATTAATGCGATTAGATTAGATTAGAATTAGATTAATAAGTTTCTTGATTAGATTAGATTAATGAATTTAGATTAATTAGATTAATTAGATTAAATTAATACTCTATTATAAAGTAGTTATCCTTATAGCCCGGTTCTTTTACTTCCCCTTTTAGCCTCTTCTTTAACCTCTCTATCCTTTTTTTCTTTATCTATCTCTTCCTCTATATATGTACAGGTTTTTAAGCTATATATATATACTTAGAAACCTTTTTAAAGAGCTTGTTACGCTATTTTAAGATAATTAAAGCAGTTTAACTAAAGAGCCTCTCACTTATAGCTAATGTAGCCGGTGCCTATAGATACTATCTCGCTAAAATAGATAAGATAGAATAGCTAAGTCTAATAACTTTCTACTAACTCAAGAGAGTAAAGTAAGACGTAATTAGTATTTAACTATTTTAAGGCATTTATAAGCCTTATAGAGCTAATTGCTATATATATATTACTAATATAATATATACTAGATACTTAATATATAGTTGTTAAGGGTTACACCCGTGGAGTGAATCTTGGAATACTCTAGCTGTCAGGGCTTGTAGCAAGTACTTTGAATTAAACTACAGAGGCTGTCTATGTACAAGAAGGATCGATTGTCCTTTCCAATATCGAGTCCTTGCTAGCTTATATACCCAGTCTACACATTCTAGAGGGTTCTACCAAGAGTACTCTCGAAGGTTCTGTCGCGTCTATGCGTTAACAAGCGAGGTCACGTGAATGCGTCGCTGGACTACTCTAAGACTAACTCCACGGGTGCAACCCTTAACACTAGCGACGTATTTACGCGACCTCGGTTAACAATATCCTATAGTGCTTAGTAACTAAGCTTAGCAGAACCTTCTGGAATAGGTAGGCTAGGTATATAAGCTAGCAAGGACTCTACATTAGAAAGGACAATCGATCCTTCTTGTATATAGATGCCTCTGTAGTTCAATTCACTAGCATTTGCTACAAGCCCTGACAATAGTCTATTTAATATAAAAAAAGAAGTGATCTATATTTATTTATTACTATTTAACGTTAAGCGGATTCTAGCTCGCGTAGGCTAGGTCCTAAAGAGTCCCAAAATAGAGCAGATGACGCTAGGGGGGTGCCCTAGGCTACAGGGGGTGTAAAAGGAAAGAGCTAATTTACAAGAGACAGTTTAAAGAGAAGCTCCACTTTCGGAACAGCTCTTATCCTTAATTATTTCTAGAGCCAGGGTATAAACAAAGAAAATAAAAGGAAAAAGAAGAGAAGAATAAAAGAATAAAAGAAGGCCTATCTATCTAGAGACACAGATTTTAGTGTAGAATCCGGTCTTAAAGTAGACCTGGCTAAACAGCTCCTCGCAGTGAGATCCAAAGAGTAGTTGAGGGTTCTTCTCAGCCTTTACTAATAGCTTAGGGGCTTTGTTGTTTACAAGCTTACAAAAGAGTAGGTGGAACTAGGTCTTGGCCTTCCTACACTTACAGTTCCCTGAATTGAGTAGCACGTCGAAGTAAAAGAAGCGAAGATTGTCAAGGGTTACACCCGTGGAGTAAGTCTTAGAGTGCTCCAGCGACGCATTCACGTGACCCTCGCTTGTCAACGCATGGACGCGACAGAACCTTCGAGAGCACTCTTGGCAGAACCCTCTAGAATGTAGAGACTGGGTATATAAGCTAGTAAGGACTCTACATTGGAAAGGACAATCGATCCTTCTTGTACATAGACAGCCTCTGTAGTTCAATTCAAAGTACTTGCTACAAGCCCTGACAAAGATGGTAGGTAGTAAAGTCTCCGTGTCTAGAACGAGCAGTAATTAAGCGAGCTAGGACCTCCCTAGGTAGCTGGAGAGACCGGGGTTTCAAGGACCAGTTGTAGAGCCCTAGATCCTTATAAAGACCTAGAAGTGTAGTGCTCCAGAGCTTCTTCGCAAGCGTGACCCCTAGCTCCTTTACTTCTCTTTGAAGCGTGGCTGTACAGAGTAAAGAGGGGGGACCAGGGGGAAGTATCCGCGCTGCTTTTCCTCAGCTTTATCCGCAATCACATTGCCAAGGATACCTATGTGGCTAGGGCACCACCTTGTCTGTATTCTCCCAGGGTAAGATTGAGATAATTCGTTAACCTTGTTAAAGGTTTCTTACGAGGTGCCACAGGACCGGTAGGTCAACTGTAGTGTAGCTTCAAGGTTGTCGAGACAGATCTAGCACTTTCTGGCCGAGGACTAGAAAGGAGAGTCTAGAGCTAGTTCTAGCCCTAACTTAGTTCTATATAAATAGATAGTAATATACTCTTTTTATAGTAATATAATTAGATTAAATTAGAATTTAGATAATAAGTATTTTAAATAGATTAGATTAATAAATCTAGATTAAACTAATTAATGTAGCTTAATATAGCTATTTAGTACTCTATAATAAAGTAACTTTCTTGTTCTCTTTCTTTTTCTCTATCTTCTCTTTAGTCTCTCTATCTATTACGATTTTGATTTAGGTAAGAGGTAGGTTAATTAGACGCTATATGTGAAAAGGAAATACAGGTGAAAAGAAGTTGTAGGCAGAGGAGATATATAGGATCTTCCTAGAATTGTTTTATTAGAGCTTATAGTAAATGCTTTAAATTGAACTACAGAGGCTTCTATATACAAGAAGGATCGATTGTCCTTTCCAATATCGAGTCGTTGCTAGCTTATATACCTAGTCTACACATTCTAGAGGGTTCTGCCAAGAGTACTCTCGAAGGTTCTGTCGCGTCTATGCGTTAACAAGCGAGGTCACGTGAATGCGTCGCTGGACTACTCTAAGACTCACTCTACGGGTGTAACCCTTACTATGTTTAATATAGCCTACCTACTCCCCCCCCTCTAGTTAAATAGCTAGCTTCTCCTAGGACTTCTTCTCTCCTTATAGACAATCTGATTCTACACCTTAACAGTTAGAGAAGTTCGTAATATATAGCTAGTCTATGTCAGGGCTTGTAGCAAGTACTTTGAATTGAACTACAGAGGCTGTCTATGTACAAGAAGGAACGACTGTCCTTTCCAATGTAGAGTCCTTACTAGCTTATATACCTGTCCCAACCATTCCAGAAGGGTCTGCCAAGCTTAATTACAAAGCACCATGGGATATTGTTGACCGAGGTCGCGTGAATACATCGCTGGAATACTCCAAGATTCACTCCACGGGTGCAACCCTTAACAGTCTATCTAGCGTAAAAAATGTTCGAAAAAAAGTTATATATATCTAAAATCTAGGTACCGCTTATAAGGCAAGTAGCTATCTTTATATAACGAGAACAGAGTAAAATCTTAAAAATATAGAAATTAAATCGTTCTAGAGTATATAAAGCGAAAGTTAAGGGTTATACCTCTTGTGACGGTTATAGTCACGAGGGTTCATTTACGAGGGTTAGATGTCACATGCTCGCTTAGCGAGACGCGCTAGGACTAGCGTCGTGCGACCTGTATTTAGTTCCTAGCTCTCTCGAGCTCTTCTTCTCTACTTATCTATTGTCCTAAGAATAGAGTGTTGTTTGTTCCGACTATTTAGAAGCACGTCTGTCACACCTCTAGCCTACCCTGCTATACAACTTTCGAAAAACTTTATACCGTGTCTATAATAAGTGTAAATCTAAATAGCAAATAGTATAAGGCTATATGTGTATAAGCTATACTAATTTTCGGCGTTAAGAACTTAACTCTAGAATATATAATATGGATTTAGTCGAATTTAAAATGTGTTCTTATAAATTTAACCTACTCTAGATACTAAGTAAGGCTTTTTGTCAGGGGTTACACCCTGACTATGGCTTTCATATGCGCGTATGACTTTCACATGCACGCTTAGTTATACGCTTGGTTGTACGCTTAGTTTTCACGTGTTGCTTGGCTTAAGGACAGGCGTCCTTATAAGGATGCCTGTCTTGCTTTCTTGTGTACTTCTTTCTTTAGTTGTTCGTCCTTGTACAAAGTCTGCCTCTGTAGTTCAATTCACGAGTATTTGCTACACGCCCTGACACTTTTAGTCTTATTTAGACTTAGTATATCGACTAATATAGGTAGTTATATATAGAGAATTATAAATAAGAGCTATTATACTATTCTTAGATACTATCTAAGTAGTAATAAAGTATACAAAGATTACTAGCCGGCTGCTACAGGGTACGCTATAAAAAGGATTCAAAACACGTCCCGGGGTAGGCCCGAAGTGACTCCCCCCCCCCCCCCCTCTCTATGTCGGCGGGGCTCTCTCGCGGGGAGTATTTGCCCACGCCTCCTCAGACGAACCAGGGTCGCTGGGTATATAGAGGGAGGCGATCGCGCGAGAGGGCCAGCTATAGAGGAAGGATCGAGAATCGAGAGTAGATACTAGTATATATCTTGTAAGGTATAGATATCAAGAAGAGAGACGCTAGAGCTAATAAAGAGGGATATAGGGGCTACTACCGGGGATCGGGAGGCTCGGGGGCTTAGGGGGAGGCGTTGGGGGGGTTTATCGCCCCTTCCACGCCTGGGGCTAGACCCCCTCCCTTCGGGGGAAGGTCTAGCACATCTGCCTAGAATCGCACACAGGGTATGCTTGGACTCCCCGGGTAGGCCAGGTGTGTAAGGGCGGATTTCGCGGAGGGGATTTAAGTAGGGGAAGTTGGTGCTCTTCGGTGTCCGGTGGTGTAGGCGGGGTGCACGCGAGAGCTAGGAATAGGCGCGGGCTCAGAGGTACCGGGTAGGTGATAGGTACAGGGTAGGGGTATCTGCGGTGACAGATCTCGCGCAGGGTGGGTTTAGTGTGAGGTACCCTGCGGCTCCGGGTAGGCTGGGAGTTCGCGTGGCGGGGTCGGCTCCTCGCCTTGGGGCTAGGCGGGGTGAAAAGAGGCCCCGGGTAGGCTAGAGGGGAGGTGGTCAGGTTGGGGAGGGCGCCCTCGGCTTCTAGCTTATACGAGTAGGGTGAACCAGACTCCAAGCGAGGTAGAGAGGGCTAGGAGAATATAAATATAGCGTGTATAACAGAGGTACCCTAAGATATAGGGGTTAGGATTAAAAGAAGGGGTTGGGGTTAGGGTATAAATAGGCCACTCGACCTACATATTAAACCCCCTACTACTTTTTTAGGAGAGCTTAATATAGACTCTAGGAATAAGGCTCGATCCACGCCCACGGGTTAGGGTTAGGGTTAGGGTTAGGGTTAGGGGAGATAAGAGGGTTAGAGGGGGTCTTTTACTAGGGTACCAATATTAATAGTCTTTTCGTCGGATTTAATTTTTACCTGTAATATTTCTAAAGACCTCTAGAGTTCTAGCACTATTATTAAATTGAAAGTCCCTAAATCTCTTACCTAGCCAAATAGAAAGATTTACTCTATTTAAGTGCTCCATATAACCTTATCTCGCTAGCCCTACCGACTGTGCTACCTAGAATCTCTATAGAGAGCCTATATAGCGTAGAAAGTAACCTCGAGTATACTCACTTAGGGCTATCACAAGAAACCGTAAGAAATCCCACCTAAAGCACCCCGCGCACCCAAAAATACCCGCTAAAAAGGTACTCTAGGCACCCCTAAACCTATATACTATAGCCCTCTACCCCCTATCAACTACTTCTCTAGGCCTCTCTCCCCCCTAGAGGCCTCACCTACTCTCATTTTACCCCCCCCCCCCCCCCCCCCCCCCCCCCCCCCCCCCCCCCCCCCCCCAAAAACTGCTCCAGCATCACTCACAGATCGACGTCCCTCGGGATCGTAAGGAAGCGACAGGGGAAATCCTTGTATCCATCTGAGAGTCTTGGAAAGAAGGGAAAACTCAAGCACCAATTCCTCGCAACGCTCTTAAACAATACGAGTAATTATCCCCGGACACTTTGAAAGTAATAAGTTCCAAGTAAAGCAAAGGTTGCCAAAGTATCAAAATTTCTTACGTCATAACCGCTAACACTCGATTTCCCCTTTCATTTGCTTTGAACTTTCGCGATCGACCTCTCGGGGGAATTCCCAAAACCGAGTCTCAAATAGTTTATGCATTCGATGTTTGAAGCAAACTCAAATCTTTGCAAAGACCAGAAAAAATGAACATAATAGGTTTATACTCATAGGATTGTTGCAAAAAAGAAATACTCAATTCCCATAGCCAATGGATCCCACCTCCATCCCCATTCATCTCAACCCCAACAATCAAGCCATCAGAACCCTATTTCGTTATCACAGAAACCCCAATTTCCAATCAAGTACAAATTACAACTCTAATCTCCTCCATCCCTTCATGTTCCGCTATCAGATGGGTCGTGCGTCTTCACTCGTTCTCGTTTCAAATTACTGAACCTCTTAGCCAATTTTTGTCGCAAATTGATGTCCGCTGCAATTTCGCCCGCTCGCGAGACCGTGGTATCGATCATCGCCTTTGGTCCTGAGCCTCCACCAAATATAGCATGGTCTTCGTGTTCTTCGGCTGTCGAAGGGGGTCGCCCTAGCGGGTTCACGTCATTCATGTTGCCAGTCTTGGAAGTTTGCAGTAGCTCGACGGTACGTTCAATCTGGCCAATTTGAATTCCCACACTTCGTCGCGCTTTCTCGGTAAGTCTCTGGGCCTTGAGTATGTTAAAAGGTTGCCTGCCATGAATTCTCTGCGAGAAGAACTTACGGAAGTTTTAATGTTGCTCGTGATGCTACTGAGCTTTCCTGGTTGCGAGTCGGATCTTGCTTCCTGGTTCTCCACCGGTGGACAATATCCTGTGCTGCATGCATCGACCCCAAATTTACCCTTGCGCATGTGGTTGAAGCCATGGCGCCATATGCGGTATATGATAGGCTTGTTGACAAGGACAGTCTGCGAAGAGGTATAGATCTTAGCCACTGCGTATCTGAGGGAAAGGGCTGTTAGAACATACCATGGCAAACATATCAACTTGCCTCCAGATCAGTTCTTGAGCTTGCCACTGAGGATCCCCCCTGAGCACAACTCCAATCCTGACAGCCACAATGACGATGATGAAAATGCATAGGAGAAAGACCGACGACACGTGCATGATGGATCTGAGTATGTCGTCAGCAGCATTATCAGTTGGCATCCAGTATAGATTACCTGAAGGGAAACGAGGCTCGAATGATGGCTGGTATTGGCAACAGCATCAAGATCAAATTCGTGAAGATGTGTGACTGTTTCATGTCAGCCCATCACTTTGCCGAGTGACAAATCTGCCTACCAGTCCAGTTACATAAACGCTCGGCAGCTGCTGTCTGTTAGTTTTTTTGATTCATCCCGCAAAGTGAGTTTCTTACTGCTTGCTTTGAATATGTCAGCTTGATTTGGCACAGGGAAACAGGAGTAGAAGGGAACGTACAACACATTGTGGAGTATCCGGCAACACTTGCCAATACGATTGAAACGGGTCACAGCCCAAAAACACTGCGCAAATTGAAGCAAAGTACGTTAACCCGAGTAATACGGCCGTTCCCTTCAGACAGATGCCTTCGATATGACTGTCGGTGAGTATGCGCGTATAGAAGATAGTCTGCGTTCCAGTCAGAAATCAGATGCCAGTATGAGAGCATTCAACCGACCATGCACGCCTTCAATGTCCAAATATAGGTGATGTAGAACAGACGGCCGATCATGATGTACTTAGAACCAAGGATAGCTTTTCCATATGTCAGCCGGTCATTAATCATATCGAATGCGCATGTCAACTCATACCATTTTGGAGGTCGTCTGGAGATAGCTCTAGGGGTTCGTCAGGGATTCGAATAACTCGGGCATTGGTTCCATGGAAGTACTGTTCAAGAATCAGCATTTTAACTATGATCCTGAGCTGGAAAGGTTCCTCGACTTACAGCGACGGGATTGGTAGCGGAAGCGACTGCGTAGAACACTATCGATCCAAGCATGAGATAGTCATCGAGTAATTGATCTTCATGTTTCAGGCGTCGCAAAATGTTCCTCGAGATGATGATAAAGAATGAAACTCCTGTGAGAGCGTAGGCAATTCCGACTGTGGCGCCAGGCCAGGGCTCCATTGAAAAGTTCGTCGCAGTAGTGAGATATTATAATGGACCGAAAGTCAAAGCGAATCGATTGATGTTTTCATCCATGACGTTGGGAAGAATAATATCGAATGAAGATGGATTCAACATGGTCTTTCGGGTTGTGTCTCGGGCACAGGAGCGAAGTTACCGTTCCTTCCTTGTTGATGTGTACAACCCACCACCATTACCTAGGTAGGGCAATAACGACCAGAGAAGAAAACACAATATGCAGCCAATGAGAATTTAGAAGATTTCTATTCCCAGGAGTACCTACCTAGCTGCACCAGACACCTCTCCTACCATGTTTGGTTCTCCCAACTAGCGGGATATCATTCGGAAGACACCCCGTCAATGTCATGGCCATTCATACCTCTCACTCTCGCAAACACTCTCAAAGCCCAACTTCTCATAAAATCCCTTAATCTCAACGTGACTGTGGACGATTAATGTTACCCTTTCTAGAAGTATGTTTGGGGGAATGATGTTCAAGCGGGGGTTATGGGAGGAGGAACCGAGATGCTTAAGGAAGAAATAGTTTCTCAAGCCTCCTAAAACAGCCCGAAGAGAGGAATAATAAATCGGAAAATACCCACTCTATGAAAACCCCTTCAATCCCTCGCGCCTTCATATTCTCCATGGCCTTCACCACGATCCCAAGCCCAATACCTCTTCCTCTCATATCTGGCTTAACACCAACAAAGGCAATCAAACCAGTCTTCTCCTTCGCCTGCATCAACGGGAGAAATGCATAGAGCTTACTAACAATCGAAGTATGCGAACACATCATCGTCCAAGCAATCTGATGACCACTCTCATCAAAGGCCACCATAATTTCATGATGTCGTTTTTCGGCAATGAGAAGTTCGTAGTTCTGTAATTTGCCAATACCAGCGGGAAAATTGGCTCGCTGTCCAGTCAAACAGTCTTTCGAATGCTGCGGGGTTAAAGGCGCGAAGGTCACCGGTGACTCTGAGATACGTTCAATCATATCAGGCGAGGCAATTTCTCCTGTGATATCTCTGTAGTAATCCAGCACTGTTCCCGGTTCTTTCTCAGATTTGATTTTGCGAAATCCTGTACACGGGACTGAGCAGGGATGCGACGAGAAGGGGATTGAGAATAACTTACCTCGATGCAAGAAAAAGTCCTTATATTCCTGCTCAAGATCAATAGGAACGCCTGGCCAAGTCCGAGGGAAACATGAACCAATAGAAAAAGCACGCAAGTCACAGTTATCTTCCTCCCTCTTCATCCTGGTATGGGCTGTTTTGATGAGAGCTGTTCCGATCCCCTGGCCTCTTGAATTTGGTAACACGCCAATGATGGCAATCTGTGCATGGCGCCGCTCCACAAAATATGCAAGGCAAAACCCTTTCTCGTGAGTGAAGAGTCTCGAATGTGGGAACTTGAGATGCTTCAACAAGCTGGTACGCGCAACCGGCCATTTTGGAAAGACGTATTGCCACATATACCTGGTATTTAGAATTAGCTCACGTGTCATAAGATTCGTGGACTGTGTGAGTATATGGTGTCATTTTCTCCCGGTTTTTGGATTAATCGAAGATCACTCGCACATAACCACGTCAATTCGTACCAGTACTCCTAGGTATCGACGTTAGAAAGGTTTGCTACGAGAAGCTGACTTACCACACTCTGTCCACAACTGGTTCCGCCTCTGTTCCTTTGAATGATTCAATGTTATGCTTGACCGCATGCTTGGAAACGGGAAGAGAACCAGTTGGTATAGTGGTCCCAAAAATGACATCGACCGCCGACTTGAATGCGGCCACTGTTGGTTCATAAATAGCAATGTAGTTCTTGACTTCTTCCGTTTCGTTTAGAAAGTCGTAAGGGTCGCTTGTCGCAACAACAACCAGCTTCATTCCAAGTTTTTTCCCCAACGATAAGCCGAACTCCTTCTGGTACGCGCTCAAACTTGCATTAATTGTAGCAAGAATGACATAGTCCGCTTCCTCAATCGATTTTTGAGATTCCTCCGAGAATGTTGTTTCTTCCTGGTACTGAATCTCAATCGAATTGGGATTGTAGGTTCGTACGGCATCAATGTATGCTGCGGGAGTGTATGAATCTCTGACATTCTCCTCGTCGCTTTCTTCAACGCATCCACCTGGTTTGGGGCCCATTCTGGGTCTGAGAAACACAGTTTTGAGATTCCTATCCGATTTGAATGGGAGTACTCCCGCCTCAGATCGGACCACAGTCGTGCTCTTAGCATATATCCCAGAAACGGGTGCTAATTGTGTCTTATCTCGGGATTCTGGATCAAGAAGTGGTAATTGCGTCGTGTTTGACACCGAATACTTCCATTTGAGAGCCCCTACTCTGTCTACCGATGATTGGATGGCTGTTTGTGATAGCTCTCCTGATTTGACGGCGTCAATGACTTGTTGAATAGCGCCAATTTGAGATGCGATAGTATGGCAAATCATGACACAATCAGTCCCAGCCTAAAATTATTAGAATGAGTGATGGGAGGAGTGCCCAGATAGTACGTGCCTTCAGTGCCATGACTGCAGCTTTCTCAGTTCCATATGGACCACGCACACCTTCCATTTCGAGGCAGTCACTAACTACAAGTCCGCGATATCCCATCTCGTGTCTCAGAACATTGATAATTCTGGGGTTCAAACTGGCCGGTAAGCCTTTCAGTTCGCTGGTACCCGCGAGTGATTCTCCAAGGCCAGGCACGACTATGTGTGCAGTCATTACAGCATCAACTCCCTCCGCTATCGCTCTCCTGAATGGTACCAGCTCGCATGCTTCCATTTCGTATTTCGTTTTGGAGATTATTGGCAGGCCAAAATGAGAGTCCACAGCTGTATCTCCATGTCCAGGAAAATGCTTTACACATGGAACGACCCCGCCGTCCCGGAGCCCTTTGAATTGTGCAGAAACAAATCCTGCAACCATCTCCGGGTCATCGGAGGGTGAGCGAACTCCAATAACTGGATTCTTGGGCTCGGAATTGACATCTGCGATTGGAGCATAATTCATGTTTATCCCAAAAGCTTTCAAGGTTTCGGCGGTGGTGGTAGCGATTTTATAAGCATTCGCAGGATCTTTAGTTGCACCCAAAGCCATTGAGCCGGGGAGTTGAGTCGCGACAGGCGGTTTGATGCGTGTTATTAGACCATTTTCTTGGTCAATCGAAATGAAGAGACCCTGTTGCTGACCGGCCAAACGTGAAATTTCTTGGAGAGAATTGGTGAGTTCGACGAGCTGGGGGCCGCTCTCAATATTTCTGGAAAATAGGATGACCGATCCCACTCTATGGGTGGTAACGAGAGTTTTGATATCATCGCTAGGAACATGGCCTTTGAATCCAACGATAAATAGCTAACCCACTTGGAGATTAGCTATGGGCATCCCAAGAAGATGAGAGTGCATGGGCACTTCTCTTTGTTGAAATATAGGAGGGAAGGTATGAAATGCTTGATTTAGACGCGATCTGAGAGCAATTTGGACGAAGCCCTCTTACGTGAATATGGGGAAAGCCTTAAATGGAATATAGATTGCAAACGAGCGTGCCTACCTACCTGACCAACCTTTGACCTGAGCTCGTCGTCGGACCACTTAGGTAGAGCATATGCTGTCGAGCTCATCTTAATCCTTACCTACTTGTCAGTATCAGTATGTGGATATTGTGGTTGTTGGCTGCGGCCGGAATTGATGAAATTGTGAAGGTCAAACTGAAGTGAGGAAGTGAGGGGCGGAGGGACCCAAGAAGCAAGAAGCCCAACCTAGTTGTGTCATGTCACGTGATATTTTTCACGTGGACACCTTCGCCCGCGCAATCAACGCGAAGCGACCTCTTGCTTCATATATTCATCAACCAATCAACCAGAATATCCATTCACTCTCTACTGACTTGCTATGTTTTCTCGCTTGGTCAGGGGAAGGAAGAGGTGATATGAAAATTGGCTAATCACCAATTCTCAAACCACTACCATCTTCAACTCTCAAGTCGACAACGATTAACTCTTCACCCTGCGTCGTTTTCTTGACCTGCCTTCGGCTCCGAGTGATGGTTAATTTCTTGATTTCTTTGCAAAGCTATTTTCCAAAAACCGCGCTTAGATCCGTACTTGTTCAACCCAATTGTTGTCTTTGCCATCATTTGTTTATTCGTTGCATTGTGTTACACTGAGACTCACAGACTTCTGTATAAATTCTTCTGCTCTTCCGTTGTATACTGCTGTTAGTTTATCTTGTTCGCTTTACTATTCAAACGTGATTATTCACACCGCAAGTATCCACTGTTGAAAAGTCTATATGTATCCCTCTCTTGGTGTCCCGTGTTTTGAAACAGATCCACGAGAATCAAGGCCGAGTTATGTTCGACTTGGATTGTTTGTCGCTTGTATCAGCATCAACGTGTTAGCTCAATCCTACCCCACTTTTAAGATGAGTCACGAGGTGAGATCTCACCTGCAGTAACAAACAATAGCGTGTACTTTATGATTGTACAAACCTTCTTTTCTGATCCTGAAAAGTGGTAAGATTTCACTGTGCAGAAACAACAGCGGTGGAATTTACTCAACAAGTTTGGCCTTTTGAAGAATTTTGAACTTCAATGAAAAGACTAACTAATTCAGTAGAACCTGTGAGTGAATTGGGGGACCCCTTCATTCTCTAATAAAAATTATATCACATTTTTACACCTAACCCTCTACCCTCATCATCCATGCCATTCTCACCCTCATTCTCACCCTCACCTTCGACCACTTTTCTTAAACTCATTCATATCGTCAGATTTGATCTTATACATCTTCTAACATAAAGTCTCAGCGTCTCAGAACCGCCATCGACACCGTCACCATGGGCGAAAATACAGCGGACCCAACTTCCCTCCCTCCGATCTTCGAAAATGGAGTCGCAAACGCCACTCACCCTTCCATCCAATCCTTCATCAAGTCCCGCGAAGAACTCATGACCAAAGAGAGATCCCAACGAAGTGGCAAGTATCCTCATCTTCACACAAGTGTCCCATCCAAACACGAATACTCTCTAACATCCCCTAGATGCTCAATTCCGCGCCTCCCTCTCACCAACGGCTCAAAAAGCAAGCTCAATCATCTCAAACATCAGAACCGAAGAACTCGAATCAACATGGTCCACCACCTCATCCTCCTCCCTCAACAAAGAAGAACTCTTCCCAGGAATGATGTTCAACATCGCCAAACCCGCACTAGAAACCACCAAGCTCTGGCAAATCGTGCAGAAGATGCCAAAGGGAACGTTACTTCACTGTCATCTAGGAGCAATGGTAGATCTAGAATGGATTTTTGGCGAAGCCGTGGAGTTGGAGGGGATGTGTATCATCTCTGACACCCCTTTGATTGATGACAGTATTCGGGACACGGCTAATTTGAAGTTCTTATACTCCAACGCCTCCAATCTCGAGGATCAACCTTCCATTTGGTCTAAGGAATATGTTACGGGTTCATATATGCCCATCGCCAATGCAGCGGACACTTTCCCTAAAGGCGGACGAAAGGGCTTCATCTCTTGGATGAAAGATCGCTGTTCCATCACCCAATATGAGTCGCTCCAACAACACCTAGGCGTCGACGACGTGTGGAAGAAACTCAATTCCGCATTCTCTATTCTACCTGGAGTGGTTTATTACGAGCCCATGCTTCGTTCTTATCTTCGGAAATTCTTCACTACTTTACTGGAAGATGGGGTGAGATGGGTAGAATTTCGATGTTCGCCTTTCTTGCCTATTTATCCGACCAAGAGCATGGAACCATATGAGGACGCCGGGGAACTCTTACGGATTTTAGATGAGGAAATTGAAGATTTTAAGAAATTAAACCCGGGGTTCTGGGGTGCGAGGATGATTTGGTGTTCGATTCGGATTTGGAGTACAGAGAAGGTACTTGAAGGTATATGATTTTAACTCGTTCAAAACCCAAGTGATGTCGAAATTTATACCGGTTCATCTTGCTAACTTTCCCACAGACATGGACCTCTGCCTCCGTCTCAAATCCCTCTACCCAAACCTAATATCAGGCTACGACCTAGTCGGCCACGAAGACGCAGGACGAACCCTCGCCTCCCTAACCCCAGAACTCCTCTACTTCACCACCCAATGCACCTCCCAATCCCTCACCATCCCCCTCTTCCTCCACGCCGGAGAATGCGTAGGAACTGGCACAACCACAGATCAAAACCTCTACACAGCAATCCTGCTCGGATCCCGACGCTTAGGTCACGGCTTCTCACTTTACAAACACCCGCTTCTCATCGATGAAGTTAAATCGAGAAATGTGTTGGTGGAGAGCTGTCCTATTTCAAACGAGGTGCTGAGATATACCGCGAGTATTATGAGTCATCCGCTCCCGGCGTTGATTAGTAGGGGTGTGAAGGCCAGTTTGAGTAATGATGATCCGGCTATGTTGGGGCAGGGGACTAGTGGGTTGAGTTATGATTTTTGGCAGGCTGTGCAGGGGTGGGAGGATTTGGGGGTTGAGGGGTTGGTAAGTTTTGATTTTCTTTCTTAGAGGAGTGGGGAGATAGTATTTACTGACGGATTTAGGGAGCACTTGCGGAGAATAGCATTAGATGGGCGGCATTCACGGATGAAAGTGACGAAGAATGGCAAAAGGGTATCCAAGAGGGAGAGAAGGGAGCAGGGATTCGAGGCCAACGAATGAGAGAGTGGAAGATTGAGTGGGAAGCCTTTTGTCAATGGGTCATCGATAAGTTCTCGAATTAGAATTTGGTACTTGAGCGTTTGGGTGGCGTTAGCGAGGGGACATCTCAACCTCTCAGCTGAACTTTTCAACAGGTCACTTTCAACATAAGCGAGACATCAGGCTAGATTCATCTCTCCCTCCCTTCACAAGAAGAATAAAATAGAACATCATGTAATTCTTTGCCTTTCCAATTCCTATCAAGATACTAATTCTCACACCCCTCAACGGGGCAATAGGCAATAGGCAATAGGCAATAAAACCCAAACCCACAACATATATACAAACCCACATTCCACTCCTCCCATCTACTCCGAAACCCTCACAACAACCTTCCCAAAATGCCCACCCCCAAACAAATACCCCAACGCCTCCCCCGCCTCCTCAAACCCAAAAACCCGATCCACAACAGGCCTCACCCCCTTCTCCCCCATAAACCCCATCATCTCCTCAAACCTCTCCTTCGGCCCATTCAACAATCCCTTAAGCGTCACATTCCTCAGCAGCGCAAGTACATTCGTGTTCAATCGATCCCCAGGGACGTCCTCCTTACCAGACAGGTAGCCGATACAATTTATCAAGCCCCCGAACTTGACGCACGCGAAGGAGCGACGGAGGGTGAGGGCCCCGCCGTTCTCGAAGATGATGTCGGCGCCCCGGGAGGAGGTGAGGTCTAGCACGGTTTGGTCCCAGGTCGGGATGGTGCGGTAGTCTATTAGGTGGTCTGCGCCGAGCGATTTGGCTTTTTGGAGTTTTTGGGGGGAGGAGGATGTGATAATTACTGTTTTTTTTTTGGCGCGGGATTAGTCGAGTGACAAGATCAGGAAGACTTGTACCACGCTGGAACAGAAAAGCGAGGAGGGAGAAAGAAAGAAAGAAGGAACGACATACCCTCAGCACCCGCAGCCTTAGCCAAAACCAAACCCATAACCCCAACCCCCCCCGTCCCCTGAATAACCACCACCTCACCCCCTCCCCCCGGCTTCCCAAGCTCCCTCATCCCATTCAACGCCATCCACGCCGTCACCCCGGCAATAGGAAGCGTACACGCCTCCTCATCAGTCAAATAGTCTGGTTTCCTCACCAAGCCGTAGTCCGGGAAGACGCGGTATTCCTGCAGACATCCTTCCAAGGGGAGACCCAGGCCGGATTTCATATCCTCGGGTACGATTGTGCCTTTTTGATGCGTTTGGTTGAAGATGGAGAGGACCTTTTCGCCCGGGGTGAAGAGGGGGGAGTTGGAGAGGAGGATTGTGCCGCTGATGTCGGAGCAGGGGATTATGGAGGGGGTGGGAGTGCCGGTTGTGGAGTGGTGGTTGTAGAGGCCCATGCCTGGAGGTTTGCGGCTTTAGTATACTTGAGGGTTGAGGAAGGGGGAGGAAGGAGGAGAGTGAGAAGGGAGTGAGAAGGGGAATGGTACGTACAAACTTCCGTATCTCGATAATTGAGAGAGACGGTATTTATCTTTACCAGCACTTCATTGGGACCTGGTGTTGGCATGGGACTACTAGTTAATTTGAGGTTCTCGATCTTGTCTTGAGAGGAGAGCCATTGTCTGTTGGTAGTTGGGAGGGACATGATGAGCGAGCGAGGTATGAGCTAGCGAGGTATAACTGAAATAGTTTTTCAAGTCTCCAAATTTGCGAAAACCCAATAGATTTATATAAAATACTTGACTGAGAAATGGAGAAACTGGAGAAAAACAAACAAATAAATTAAAAGAAAGGATGCATAAAGTGAGATATGGGATTCGATAGCGAAGCAAAACAGAAGTGTTGTACCCCACCATAGCTTAAGTGGTGATAGCTACTCAATCTCGGAATTCCGTTGCGATAAGAAGTGGGGGATCCCAGAGCTTGACTCGACTTCGCCACGGCAGAGGAATTACATGACTAACAAAAAGATAACTTATTATTCTTGTAGTGTCGGGAAGGTGGCCGATATAAAACAAGGAAATATGAATTTTTTGTTAGCTGTGTGAACTTCGCGGGTTTCGGTGGCTTGAGTGGAACGGGTAAGATATGAAAGGAAATATCAGAATTGAGATCGCGAGGGCGTGAATAGAAATTATTCTAAATCGAACATGCCTCTATCCCTATATGCTATTAACCCGCTTTATTCTAAATATGTCAAGGGTATATTCCTTCCCAGATTTTCCAGAACGCCAAACTATGCTTCACTATCTTACCCATTTCAATTTTATCAGCTTGCGCCGTACCAACCGCGCAAACAGCGACAACAGACACCCCTCTATCATCGGGCCCATGGAAATCACCTGTTACCAGGCTCCTGTACCTCGTCATCACAAAGCCATCCCCATTCCCCCCCCCAGACGCCAACATCATCCCTTCAGTCTCTCAAGTCGTAGGACTAATAGGCCCAACTTTACTCCTCTTCCTCTTCAACTTCGCACTCCCCGGACTCTTCGTCGGTGTCTTCTCTCCCTTCTTCGCCTTCGCAGGCTCCACATCCGTCTTCACCACTAGAGCCGCCGGCGTCCCAACCTTACTATTTCCCGCAGAACTAACTGGTTTCCCCACCTCCGGCACCGCCAGTTTCCCTTTCTCCTTCTCTATTCTTCCTGAATTGGAAAAATGGAAGGCGCCTGGTTCACCGGTGATGGGGTTGTCGTCCATATAGTCATTCTCGTAAGCCATGGTTGTGCGGATTGTTTCGTTCAGGAGGTAGGTGCTGTTGTGAGAGGATGCGGATTTCTTTGTATTTTGAGAATCAGAATTTGAATTTGGGAGGGGGGTGTTTTCTTTGGAAGCTTGGCCGAGTGTGGGTTGTGCTGTGGTGGTTCGGGAGGTGGAGGGGGGGATGTATGTTGTTCCTGTTGCAGGCGTGAAATTGGGCAGGGTTTGGGCTTTTGAGTAGAATTTATTGAGGGATGAGATGATTGAAAGCTAGTTCATGTTAGCCGTATCCCCAAATCTCAATACCATAGAATCAACGTACCGTTCGACTTGCAAGAACATCGGACAAAGCAGGAGCCATATAAACATTCTCCCCCACCACAAAATAGGTCGAGTGCACAGTAACCTCATCCTCCTGTCCTGATCTCTTTCTCCTAGTCTGTTTCCGTATAACCCACACCCCCGTCCCATTCATCGCATCCGCCGGTTCTTGCGCAACTATGAATTCCAATCCTCCCATGGTTTTCAGCCGCCCTTCGAAAGCTTCGCGCGTCTGGATGAAGTGTAGCATGCCGGTGTTGGTGAGAGCTTGTTGGTAGAGAACGGCATTATTGGAGGTCCGATCAAAGTAGGGCGAGTTTGCAAAGTAGAAGAGAACCGAGTTGGAGTGGATTCCTTGCATCATGGCCGCAGTGTCTGGGGAGCGCCATTGCATTTCATCAAGAGGGGGATCTTGGGCTGTCATTGTGGAAGAACTATTGCTCGAGGAGTCTGCAGGCGACTTGTGTTGACTAAAGGACTCGAAGTTGTGACTATCAGCACGATAGAGTCGCGAGTCTTTTGATGGGTGGTTCAGTTGTTGAGTTTATTGCGTCAAACTGTACCTAATTAAGAGGGAGTTTCGTTCAGGAACGGGTGCCGAGGCTGCCTTTACGAGCTTAAATCTTAGCGAGGCGAGGCTGAAGAGCCCCGCTCGTTTACTGCCAATTCATTCACTCATGGGAATTCAACAAGTATTCACTATAGCTCTACCGGAATGATGTACATTTGAAAACTCAACCCTTTCCAGAGCTAATCTCAACCACAATTGCAGCTCTCACCAGAAGCTATCCAAGCCATCCTATCAAAACGAAGCCAATTTATTCGCCCGCTTTACCCCACCCTCAAAATCGTCTTTTCGGACTCGTTCACGGACTAGCAATTGACCAATCGGTATTAAAGATCAAATAATATATGCACCTCGTCGTGCAGCTACAAGTAACCACGCCTCCCGGATCGGAGCCCTTTCGTTCCACTTCTTACCGGTACTTCTACGAATAATTGTATCGCGAGTCTAGGAGTCTAGTGAGTTAGCCCAAGCGAACAAATCCAACGCACAGGACTGGCTGGTAATGCAGCAAGAGCGGTGTGCTGCAACGAAGATACTCCAAATCCAATTCGAAGAATACCACGCTGCAGGTATGAACTGCTTCTGCAGTTGGTCTGGTGACTCGATTGTGTCACAGACTTGCGATGAACGGGGAGGAGCAACCAACGACGTGCTTTTGATTGCATTACACGCGCCGATCCAGGTCGGGTTCGTCTGCATGTTCATATAATCTTTGTGGATGTAATTGTGGAGATCTCCGGTTTTGGCATTTCTGTTTGTTGGTATAAACTGTCGATGTAGATAGGCATTACGGTACTCGGCCTTGGATTGTCGATTGAGTAGAAGACACCATTGATGTCGGGTAATTTCTCCTGCAATACGTCGATAACAATCCAGGATTGTCTTTGTAGGACTAAACCAAAACAACGGCAAAACAACTCGGGAGAGAAGGCAATTGGAAACAACAAATGAAGACAGAAGAACTCGAAATTGTTTCCACGTCAGCCCTCGGGTACACATGATTGTAGGTACGAATTCCAATAAAAACATATTAAAAAGACTGATTGTAGTGTCCATGGCAACGTCTGGAAGAAAAAGGTACGTGGGTTCATGGGATATCTCTGACAAGGAGTGCCCAGCTCAGTTAATGAATGAGACCCTCGGGCAAGCATCCTGAGTCTCAGCAAACCACTTGACTAGCAGAGAGGAAAGCATTAAGCGCAAAAGGGAGACCAGTAACCATGGCCCATACCGAATGGATTCCGAATTCCGCAATCCCGTATACCAAGGCGAAACGAAGAAGGTATTCCCGGTGTGACTCAAGAAACGGTTTTGACATGACACCAACACCACTGGAAGCCACTTGAGCAAGCCATGCCAAATTCCTTTGCATTGATTGTTACAATCCAATGGTGCCGAGGACTAGTCCGCAGGTGTTGCCTAGGAATTGGAAGCGATCCCATCTAGAGAAGGGAGGGGAGAAAAGAGAGATGAGAAGTACAGTATAGAAATGGTGGAAGCGAGAAAAATCGGATAATTTGCCACGCGAGCTTTGTGAACCACGGATGAAACTCCGAGACATACGGAAGGGTAGCTGCTCGTCGACTACCATCACATGGGAATAGTGGCATGGAAACGAGAATGTTTGAGGTGGTGAGGAAGGTCAACAGAGGCGAGGGAATGAGTTGTGGGGGAGTGATGGAGTGAGGGAGTGAGGGAGTGAGGGAGTGAGGCAGGGGAATGGTGAGGAAAGTTGGGTGAGGGGAGACCCTACATTCTCTACGGCAGCCATGAAATTCGTAGAGCAACTGCATGCAGCATACTAGCATACTAGTAAATGTGCAGCAACGGTACTGTAGACGTCAAAGACTCAAAGACTAAGGTAACGGCCGTCAACACCAACAGCAAGGATACTCCGTACTCCCCTTATTCTGGTGATTCTGCAGGTGGTGTTGTGTACTCTGGTTAGCGGCATCCCGGCGAGTCACTTGCAGGGTGCCGACTTTGACGTGAAAGAGTGGGCAGGGTGGGGTATGACTACTACTAGTACCAGGTAAGGTAGTTGGTTGACTCTCCGCCGCGAACTTGCACTTGACCAAGTACGGAGCAGAAGAAGCTTGACCTTGAGATTCTCTTCACTCCCGTCCGAACTAAAATTCCTCTCGGAAATCCCACCTCCCGTCACCTTTCACCTTTTCAACAATCATGTATACGCCTTTGCAAAACTAAACCCTGGGGAAACTTGCCCCGAGGTGACGAGACGACGAATTCCATTCAGATATCAGCATCCCGTCATTCACTCGCAGACGAGAGCACCTTAAGACACCGCCTTACTCTTTCGCCTCCCCCGGTCGTTTTCCCTCGCCCGCCATCTCCATCCCACCGAACTTCCTCGACGTCCACTCTTACAACCACATATCATGCTGGGACAATGCGAGGGGCCGGTATGGCAAATCGATGATGTATCGAATTGCGTCCAGAGAGAGTAAGAGTCAATGGATTTTACTCCAATTCCACAACTGACTAACCTTCGTCCAGTTTTCTCAAAGTTGTTTTCCCGTTAATAGCCATTGTTATCTCCTCCCTCATCCTCTTATCGCAGACCATCTCCCGCAAAGTCAAGTTAAAACGAAAGGCCGGTTATAAGCCTCTCTCGAATGGAGACGCAGGGCATCAAAATGGGCACGCGAACGGGCATACAAATGGAACGACCCCAGAAGAGGCGGTGGAGGACGATGATGAGGCGCTGACTATGAATGGCGGTCGTTTGGCATTGGCAAAGTCGACAACACACGGATCCGTCGCCGCGATTGACAGTCCTCGTGGGCAATATACTATTCTAGTGGTGGAGCTGCTCGCCATAATTTCTCTGCTCACGATTAATGTAGTAGCATTTGTCTCGCATGCATATGGATCCAAAGGAACGCTGGCAACAATTGCTGGTATTGCAACCTGGGCATATATTCTCGTACTAGCAAGCTTCAGGCTTTTATTATCTGCCACAAGATGGAGGATTCCGGGCGTGTGGAACCACACCGCGGCATTGTATACAGCCCTCTGGATATTTTCCCTTGTCATCTTCCGATCGGTCATCATCCATCCTCGATCCAACATTGCACGAGTTCTGATTATTGCTGAATTTTCTCTTACGACACTTGTATTTGGAATTGCAATTACGTCCAGAAAAGGGAACAAAGTAGTGATCCTCGAATGGGAAAAAGACATTGAACCTTCGCGGGAACCCCTAGCGAGCTTGTTTTCCATTGCCACGTTTTCCTGGGTTGACCCTATCGTGTGGAAAGGTTACCAGAAAACTTTCGAGTTACCCGATGTGTGGAACCTGTTACCCAGAGACAAAGCAGCTGCAGTTCTAGCCGATTATCGTCAATTACGGAAAACAAGCGCACTCACCTGGCATCTTGCCAGCTACTTTAAGGGAAGTCTCATTGTGCAATGCGCTTATGCGTGTTTCTCGGGCCTATTTACTTTCGCTCCAACACTCTTGTTGAAGGCAATTTTGGAATATATTGAGGACCCTGAGACCACGCCACGAAACGTTATCTGGCTTTACGTTATTCTCCTTTCCTTTTCCGACATTCTGCGTTCTTTGGCAGATCAACAAGCTTTATGGATTGGCCGAAAAATCAATATTAGATTACGCGCAATCATGGTTGGAGAGATCTATGCCAAGTCCCTGAGACGAAAAGCCGCTTCTGGAGGTGAAACTGTACTAGGAGATAAGAAAGACAAGCTTGATGCTGAGAAGGTCGGATTTTTCAAGAGAATATTTGGTGGAAAGAAGAAAGACGACTCGAAAAACACCGGCACCAATTCAACCACCGATGAACCCGAGGCAAGCAAAATTGCCGACGAGCAAGTCAATGTGGGAACGATCATCAATCTCATGTCTGTTGATTCGTTCAAAGTTAGTGAGATTACGGCATACCTTCATTTCTTACTTGCAGCAGCTCCAACTCAGCTGGTCGTCGCCATCTACCTATTGTACCGAATCCTCGGCCTTAGTAGTGTTCCCGGTCTTGTGGTCATGGCAATCTTGCTGCCTGTCAACATTGCCTTCGCGAGAGGTTTTGGGGCTTTCCAGAAAAAGATTATGGCAGCGACCGACAAACGTATCCACATTACCAATGAAGTTCTACAAAACATCAGAATCATTAAGTACTTTGCATGGGAGCACCGCTTCAGCAAAATCGTCAATGACAAGCGAGCCATCGAACTAAAAGCTCTCAGGAGCAAATATATTCTTTGGGCATTCGCAGTAGCTGTATGGAATACTGTTCCGGTTGTCATCACATTCTTTTCCTTCCTTACCTACACAACCATTGAGAAGAAGCCGCTGTATCCGTCAATTGCTTTCACGGCCATCTCGCTGTTCAGCATTCTTCGTGTTCCTCTTGACCAATTGGGAGACATGATTGCACATGTACTTGAGAGTAAGGTCTCTGTAGATCGTGTAGAGGAATTCTTGAACGAGGAGGAAACTGAAAAGTATGAACAATTGAATCATAATTCCCTTGATGCAGATGGTAACCCCATGATTGGTTTCGAGAATGCTACCTTTTCCTGGGGCGGTAAAGAGACTGCTGGCGAGGATATCTCAGATGCTTTCCGCCTAATGAATTTGAATATCAAATTCCGCGTTGGCCAATTGAATATCATCGCCGGCTCAACTGGATCTGGAAAAACTTCTCTTCTCATGGCGCTCATGGGTGAAATGACCTGCATCAATGGCAAAGTGTCTCTGCCCGGTGGCGGACAAAGCCGCGAGGACATCCCAATAGATCCTGAGACAGCGCTAACCGAAAGTGTCGCCTATTGCGCCCAACAAGCCTGGTTGGTTAACGCTGATATTAAGGAGAACATTCTGTTTGCCGCGCCATTTGACGAGAAACGATACAAGGATGTCATTGTTGCATGCGCCCTGGAGCGTGATTTGGAAATTCTAGATGCTGGTGACAAGACACTTGTTGGAGAGAAAGGTGTTACTCTATCTGGAGGTCAAAAACAACGAATCTCGCTTGCGAGAGCACTCTACTCAAACTCCCGGCATCTTCTCCTGGACGATTGCCTCAGCGCTGTGGACTCGCATACTGCGAAATGGATATTCGACAACTGCATTCGAGGACCGCTCATGCAAAATCGTACTTGCATTTTGGTCACTCACAATCTAGCTCTCTGCGTTCCTCAATCTCGATACGTTGTATACATGGACAATGGCAAGATTGTGATTCAGGGTCCTTCTGAGGACGTTATTGCCTCCGGAAAACTTGGAGATGATGTCAACAAGTCACGCCCTGTTTCAGCAGCTGTCTCTCGGATACCCTCTCGTGTGCCATCCAGTGTTGGGGATGAAAGTGGAGATACCCTCATCGATGGTTCCAGTCCTAGTGAGGATATCAACAAGCTTCAAAAGGTTCAAAGTGTTGCCAAGAAGGATGCTATGGAAGAGACAAAGGCCGAAGGTGGTGTCAAATGGGCTGTCCTTGCGCTTTATCTGAAATCTATGGGACCCTGGTACGTATAAATTTATTGGCATTGTCGGATGAATCCATACTAACTTTTCACAGGTGGTTTTGGGCTCTTGCCGTATTAGTTTTCGGGGTCCAACAAATCGGCACCCTAGCAGCCAACATCTGGATCAGAGAATGGGCCAACCAATACGATGTCAAAGATACTCTCAAAACACACCACAGTCTGTCTCCATCTACCTTCGTTGGCAATACCATCGCAACTGTCAAGGTGACATCCTCGCGGGTGGCTCAATTCCAACCTTACTTTGATCCAAACCAAACGTCTCTATTGGCAAAAGTGGCACCAGATGTGGACGTTAGCTACTATCTAGCAGTGTATGCCATGATTGGAGTCGCGTGTATGTTGGTCGCTCTATTCAGAGACTTCTGGTTGTTCTTCGGATCTCTGACAGCGAGTTGGCAAATCCACAAACGTTTGATGCAGTCCGTCACGCGTGCGAAGTTCAAGTTTTTTGACGCCACCCCTCTGGGGCAGTTGATGAACCGCTTCAGCAAGGATATTGAGGCTGTGGACCAGGAAGTAGCCCCTATTGCCATTGGTGTCATGTCTTGCGCTCTCGCAATCATTGTTACCATTGGTATCATCACCGCCATAACCCCAGGTTTCCTCATCGCTGGTTTCTTCATCAGTCTAATGTACTTTGCCGTAGGCAAATTCTATCTAAGATCATCGAGAGATCTAAAGAGACTAGAGTCTGTGGGAAAAAGTCCATTATTCCAGCAATTTGGCGAAACACTTAATGGAATCACAACTATCCGGGCTTATGGAGACGAGAGACGATTTATTCGCGACAATATGTCCAGAATCAACAACCACAGTCGTCCATTTATCTATCTGTGGGCCGCGAATAGATGGCTTGCATTCCGAATTGACGTTATAGGTGACCTTGTCGCTTTCTTTGCTGGTGCCTTTGTGGTTTTCAGCATCGGAAAGATTGACGCCGGTGCTGCTGGTCTGTCCTTGAGTTACGCTTTAGGCTTCACAGAGAACGTTCTTTGGCTCGTACGACTGTATGCCGTTAATGAGCAGAACATGAATTCCGTCGAGCGTATCAAGGAATACCTTGACGTTGAACAAGAGGCTGAGGCTGTGATTGAGAAGACTAGACCAGCTGCGAACTGGCCGAGTGAGGGATCTGTTGAATTCATCAACTACTCTACAAGATACAGATCTGATCTAGATCCTGTTCTCAACAACGTCAGCTTCAAAATCAATCCCTTAGAGAAGGTTGGTATCGTGGGAAGAACGGGTGCTGGAAAGAGTTCTCTTGCACTAGCGCTTTTCCGTGGTCTTGAAGCGGAAGAGGGGAGGATTCTAATTGATGGCGTTGATATTGGACTCATCGGTCTACAAGATCTTCGAGAATCCATTACCATCGTTCCTCAGGACCCTACGCTCTTCACGGGGACAATCAGAACTAATCTCGATCCCTTTGAACTCTTCACCGATGAGGATATCTTCACGGCGCTGAGAAGGGTTCAATTGATTGGCGTTCCGACGTCGACAACTACGCCCTCTACACCAATCACCACCTCACCACCTAGTATCACCGCCCCCGATACTCCCACGGGCACGAGCACGCCTACTACTAACAAGAACGTCTTCCTCAACCTCTCCTCGCCCATCACCGAATCGGGCAACAACCTCTCGCAGGGCCAGCGACAACTCCTCTGTCTCGCCCGCGCCCTCCTCAAGAACCCCAATGTTCTGATGATGGACGAAGCGACGGCGTCGATTGACTACAACACGGATTCCAAGATCCAAGAAACGATTCGGGAACTCACCAGCACGATCATCACGATTGCGCATCGGCTACAGACGATCGTGGATTATGACAAGGTCCTTGTCTTGGATAAGGGTCATGTGGTGGAATTTGGACATCCGCACGAATTGCTGAAGAAGGAGGGTCCTGATGCTGTCTTCAGGGGCATGTGCGAGACGAGTGGGGACTTTGAGGCCCTGCAGAAGGCGGCGAAGAAGGCGTGGGAGGCGGGGAGGTTGGTGGATGATGAGTGAGTGGGTACCTAGAGCTGGAGATTCGGTTGGTGAGCTGAGTGAGGAACCTACTTTGAGGTATTACTCTTGAGTAAGATGGAAGGGCCTGAAGATAGTGAGTGGGCTTGGTTGGTTTTTTGCACATCCGACTCTTCAATAGAGTTCGGATATAGGCGTTTTATCTCGGGAGACATTATTTTTTTCTTCTGCTTTTTCATTACTCACTGTATCTTTTTCTTTTGTCTTGGCTGGGGAGGCGGGAAGGCGGGATGGGGGGAATGGGGCGATGATAAGATTGAGGGGATTGATGGGATGGTGGGGGAGAGGAGGTTGTCGATGATTATTAACTTAGCATGGGTGGGGTATCCCCGTACATATGGTACTTGTATATAGAAATGTCTTTATTTTTTAAATGGGAAATTAAAAGGGATGTTTCGGGCTCATGTTTTTTCTTTCTTTCTTTCTTTCTTTCTTTGGTGATGGGGGGGTTTTTGATTGTGTTAGTGTGAGGTGAAGTGTGGTGTTGGTGGGATAGAAGGTGGTGTTTGTAGGATAGAAGGATGAGAGTGTGAAGTGTGAGGTGAAGCAGGAGTGAAGGGGGGGTGAGAGTGTGAGGTGAGGTTTGTATGAGGTGAAGTAGTAGTGAGGTGAAGTGTGTATGAGGCGAAGTAGTAGTGAGGTGATGAGAGTGTATAGGTTGAAGCTATATACTAAAGTAGAGTGAAGTATGTGAAAGTGTATAATGTGGAGGGGGGGTTATGATGAAGTGACAGCGACAGTGACGGGGGTCGTAAAGTGATTATTGGAGTTTTGGTCTGAGATTCTTTGCTCGAGTAATGAGCGAGGAAGAAATAATTCCCTGACGATAGTGGGTTTGTTTTTCAAGGATGGACTTGTCTCGTTGGGCTGGGACCTTTTTTGGGTGCCGGGGGGGTGTTGGTGGGATGAGGATGGGACTTATACCGCCTTTCTGTTAAACAAATTTCGTTCCTTGGAAAAACCTAGAGGAGTTCCGTGGGTGTTAGGGGAGGGTGAGAAGAAAATTAGCGTTGGGTCTTAGGGCTTGAAACTTCCTGTTAGAGTAGTGTTACTAGGAAGGGAATATCTATAATTCAATACTTAATAGGTAGGTAGGTAAGTAGGTAGGTAAGTAGGTAGGTAAGTAAGTAGATATTAATTCTATGACCTCTTCTTTTCTTTTCTTCGAGGAGAAGGGGGTGGTATTGTGTTTTTGTCGTGTTATAGTGAGTGAGATGATTTGTGCAAGTAGTCAAGGAGATGTCTATTGAGGGGGAAATGTGGTGAAAAAGATACCTAAGACGAGTGGTCGTCACTTCTTCCTTTTATTTTTTGTTTCAAAGAGCTCTGTCGTGTAAAGAGTGCCAAACATAAAGGATTTAGCAACTTGGATTCAACCTTCGTTCACTTAGTCTCAACATGTCGGTGGACTCCTATTCCCAGTGTTACAAATAAGTGGCACCTAGTTATACTCCACTCAAAGACCTGCTCCTATTCTACAGCACTACTCGAGTAGTTCGGGCCGATGTTCTAGAGACTTGAGCGTGAAATTAGCGCCGAAACTAGGAGCAAGACGTTCGATAGATAGTTATAAGTACTTGTAAGATTACGTCTCTTCGGAAGAGAAAGGAGGCAGAGATAAGGGAAAACTCGCTAGTTTTTGTAGTAAAATTTCATCCTTTGAGACTGTGGTTTTTTAGTACTACTATTTATAGACTATTCTAGTACTACTTGAGCAGTCTTGAGTAACTACTCATACTCTACTCTGCTACTCTAGAGTGCTGCCCGTGTAGTAGTGAGTACCAGAGTAGTTGGTTCTCAAACTGCGTATTCCGAGGACTTGAGTTTCAAGCCGGCAACGAAAGAGGACGACCGAGGGGTCCTCTTTAGTTCCTTCCCCGAATTGACGAGTCACAATGGAACCTGGAAGATCGGCGATCACTAGGCGAGAGTCTCAAGGTCGCTCTTTTCTCCGACCTTGGCCTTGACTCTTGGCCTAACCACCTCGGGGATACTTGAGGCGGTCCTTCCCTCTCGTAGAGATGCCCATGAAGACAGAGAAACCTAGAAGTCACGCAAGGTCCACCGTTCTTCAGAGTATAACCCCGACCCCATATAGATAAGTTTTTACAACGTTAGTGTAGCTCGCGTTTTGGGGCCTGGGAAGCATGAAGCTTTGATTTTAAGGTTTCAGGACCGTCCCGTTTACTTACTTGTACAGAATTTAGAGGAGCAACCCGGGGAGTTCGGATATCCTAACCCAAGAAGCGGAACCGAACGATTAGCGATTTTTGTTCTCTGCATGCCCCAAGTCCCCCAGTACCCCATAGATAGAGTGGGTGATACGGTACGAGCTTGCGACATTCTTTAAAAGGTGGTAAAACGGAGTGTAACATGTGAATTGGGGAGGTGGGGGTGCTATGAAGAGCTGCATGAACTACATTTGCAGCTCTATAATAGTTCCAGCCCCTTTATGATGGGACGATGTAATTCTTTTATCAATTCACGCATGAACAATAGATTAAGTAGAGAAGAAGCGTATAACTATCGCCTAAGGTACGAATTCCTATATTCCTAGTGATGCCAAAATTCACGTAAGCACTCTCTCGTATACAATCTCATAAAATCAGACCCCATAATATCGTGTACTTCCGTATACATCATCCCATCAAAACTTGTTTATCTTGCCTCCCTCCGTAATCGGAGTCGTGAATGCACGTAAGACACAAGATTTACCTTCCTGATAATGACAACCCCTCCGCCTCTTGCAGAGTTAGAGCTTCTACAGCAATACCCGTCTCTCACACCGACACTTTCTTGATATTAACGTGTATGCAATATCATATAGCAACCCCTTGCTAGTGGATGTTTCGACTACCCCGTGATTTCTTGTTGCAGGACATAAAACGCCAATCCAGATGTCGAAAGGATGCGGGGTTCTTTCCTGATTCTCGTACATGCGACAACGGGAAGTTCCGTAGCGAAGCTTGGAGGCAAGACGAAATCCATATTCATAATGAGGTGAGTCGGTTACTTATGTCGCTCTCGCTAGACGATCGGACTCTAGTCGAATATCAAGTCTGTTCTCCAGCCGCTCTTCGCAAAACATCTACAGTCCACTACACCAATCAAAAATAATTAGCTCTCCCTTCACAAGAAGCCTCTCACTCGATCTCACATGACCACTCCCATCAACCATCGTTACAAATCACGATTTGAATGAGATTAAACTTACAGAAACCTTAGACAACATAACCTCAAATCCCGCCTCCGTCCTCTCAATAGTATCAATCATACACCTACCCCTTCCAGCCCCCGAATCTTGCGCTTGCTGTATCATGACCTGCGCATACTCAGGCGAAACGCATCTATCCTGTCCACAAACCACATAAGTACTTGGGATATGTCGCCAAGCTGCGTATGTGGTTTGCGACCAGAAAACACCCAGGGATTGGGGTAGGAGTTGCGAAGTCCAGAAATGGGCTTGGTGAGGCGATAGGTCGTTGAAAAGTAAGGATGGTACGAGATGGGGGTGGGGTGTTGCTATGCCTGTCTTGTGTTTGTTAGTTTGGTGTATTATTTGATGGAGGAAATGAGTAGATGGACGATATGGTCTGGCGAATTACTCAGGAAGTATGTTTCGAAAGGAGGTTGATTGCGAGTGACACTTCTACCCAAATCATCCTTCAAAATTCAATGGAACAAGACTTCTGTTTTCAATGCTTTTCGACCAGTGATTTTTCAAAGAATGGTTTTGGGATTGCCAATATTTTTGCCTGCTCCTACGTCCGTAAAGGTCTCGGAACCATAGAAAAACGTGACAAAAAAATGTAGGAAAAGGGGGTAACGAGAAGAAACGAGGCACAAAACTGACCTGTACATCCGGTCTCAAATATTCAAACACATCACTGATAGTTCCTCTCCTCGCACCTTGAAACCCCTCCTTCACGATCCAGCCCATGACAAAAACCAGCCTAACAACACCTCCTCTCAACCCCCTTGGTTGCCTCTCCGCCTTTCCTAAATCTCTCAATGCCTCACCAACTGTTACGCCACTCCACCCTGGTACGATTTAGTCTCTCTTTATTTTCTCGCTAGATCAGCAGCTCACTTTTCCCCGCAAGGCCTCCAGGGTGTGAGAGAAAATGGAGTTTGAAGAAGAAAATCTCATACCATGAACAACAACAATAACATCATTTCCCGCGTCACTGATTTGACCAACCAAGCTCCGAATTGCAACTACATCTTCCGTAAAATCATAGGTTGGCGGATTTCCACCTATGGATGGGAGATGCAGTGGGACTGCTGAGTATCCGTGGAGTGATAATGAAGCTTTCAGGGGCTCAAATATAATGGCTGGATGGCAGGGTGCAGGAATGCAAACGAATATAGGTTTTTGACTTTGACTCATGATGAGCAATGGTGTTTTCGCTTTTTGAAGAATAGAGAAGATTGCTTTTCAGGAGCACAAGTGTTCATGTTAGCCGGGAAAAAATGGGAACTGTGTAGAGAAAAAGAGGAGGAAAATAAGTGAAAATGTGCAGAAAAGGTTGTTGTCAACTACTTCGTAAGAAGGACAAAGCTGTGGGAGATGAGAATATCGTTGTTACATCTAATACCGCATACTCGGGATGGCATAGCCGACGAATATTACAGCAAACGAACAACGAACTGCCAACGTGGGACCTATCCCCTTTCATGTAGGTCCGCGGCACCTCATGAAGAAAATGTGCGAAAGAATCATGGCTTACCGGGATACCATCCTGCCTCTTCCTCACGCCCAATGAAATGTATACTCCTGGGTGGCACAGCCAATGAAAGATCCACTTAGGCTGTGCTGACATTCAAGCGTAAAAGTAAAAAGTGATACTTAACCACAACGATACCGGTAAGTGTGTGCACATGTGGAGAAGCTTGCTTTAGATAAGTAATAAACCACGAGGTGAGAGATGATAACAGATGATGAGGAATCCGATTCAGATCTCTCCCGCCAAGGCGGTTTCAACTCGTACAAAGGAATAGAAAGGTCCTACTGCTTACTTAGGCCCGAAGACATGCTCGTACTCCCGGCCCAGTGAGCGTGAGATCTTACGGGTAGTGGGGTACCTCAGACCAGCAAGCCGGAGTCGGAAGGGTTTGAAGGATTCAAAATCAGCAACGTAAAACCAAATCGCGGCGGTGGTTCTCAACGGGTAAATCGAAAAAGCAATGCTTCGAGAAGCTAATGGAACATCGTGATACAAGATAATCTGACAAGGTGCCCCGTCCGTTTCCCCTTTTGGGGTTTTGGGATTTCATCAACACCCTTGGCCGTTGATTTGCCATCATCTTCAGAAACAACATGGTCCCGCAAAGGAGCTATACGAGGGAATCGAAACGCGGACAATGCATGTAAGAACTTCCAGACGATTACTCGAAGTGTGTAAATAAGGTAATATGAAACGAGTGAGAGATACGAGCCAGATGAAGCTCCCATTTCGCATACACCAACACGTCCTTCGGACCACGTACCCGTCAAGAAATGAAGAAACCAAGGAAAACGCAAAAACAACCTGCATGCGGTAAGTTACGAGCCCAAACGATGAGACCAATAGCAATGGCTGAGTCTCGACGAGAAGTGACCTCTAGAAAATGACCCCACAAACCGACAAAGTGCATGTAGGTAGGGAGGGCGTTTGCAGACGACCAAATTCCGAAGCGCAAGAGGCTCATCTCCGCATATCGGCGCGAGATGACCCCGAGTGCGGCGAATCCCCAGTGGCACACTTGGTGACTTGAACAGAACATGATTCTTCACTTGAAGAGCACAACCAAGAAAGAAAAGCAAAGAGACCCAAGAGGTTGCGAGACCCCTTTATATTTACGTTTCTTCGCTTCGGTAGGGCTGAACCGGATGGAGTACGCGGCTCGTGGACTTCATCAAATCAGGGCTCGTTGTAAAAGCGGCAGCTGTAACTTTATGTGCGGCTGAAGGCTTGGATGTATGATTCGGGAAGCGGAAAGCGAGGTTGTTTTGTCGACCTGCTCGTTTGAGTGGTGGGTTTGAATTTTCGCTAACGAAAATATCGGTCCGGTGGATTTGTTTGGTCCAAAGAGGAGGCAGGCTGGAACGAAGCAGAAGTACCCGCCCACTCAAGTAAGGTAAGGTAGTTTATTCGAACAAGTTAAATCACAAAACTAAAATAGGTCCACTTTTAGTACATAACCTACTAGAAGTCTCTAAGTAATTAGATATATAGGTAATTTTAGAATAGAACTTGCCACGGGAGTTTCTTGTGACTCCAAAATACCTCTATCCTTTGTTAGTGGGTTTCATTGTGTCTCTCTAATTTGCACAATTCAATTTCTCCCGTATTAATTACTTTCTCCATGGGCCTTCTATTATCACAGCTCATCCACCTCCCTAGCACCAGCAGGCACAGCTCTCAACCTAAACATAGCCACACCGTGTCTTGCCACAGTAGCGGTAATCGTTCCTTGCGGAGCAACAGTACTCGTGACCTTTCCAAGAAGGATCGTACTGTTCGCCTTGAGTCCATCCGCATACGATGTCTTCGTAGCATTAAATCTCCCTGTCTCAAGAGCAGTCGCGTTATACCCAACGACTGTGGCGTTCCCACTAGCAGCGTCAATAATCGCCTTCGCTGTCTCATTGCTCATTCTATCCGCCCACAGATCTCTGACCTCCCAGGCCATGTTGACTTGTTTTGCCGTTCCCCTAGGTCCGGAATCGACAAAGATATCCGCAAGAGTGGCATTCATGACCGTCTCGCTGTTCTTGCCATTGATGAGCAGAACGACGTAGTCGTTCCACGTACCACCAGTGGTACTCTTCAAGTTCCCACTCCATAGCTGAATTTCCCCATGTCCATTCTCATCCACATCATCTGTCTCGTACAACCATCTCCTGGCGGCAGATTGACCAGAAGGATCTTGATTCACTGCAATGACGGCAGCGTTTGAAAGAATGGAGAGATCTTGAGGCTGGAGTTCGCGGATGTCATTTCCCATGATCAAGGGGGATTTGACGACGGACCACATGGAGAAGTGAGCTACATATTCGTCGTCTGTCATTGCGCCGTTTCCAACCTCGAGCATGTCAAGATCGTTCCAAGCTCCGGGTTGCGCTTTGGAGACTATGAATGCCACTTTGTTCATGATGTTTGTGACGGAACAGTGAAAGCCTGGAAGCTCGCAGTTCCATGCGTCGGGTCCCTCGCTAAACCAATTAGTAGAAGTTCTCTAAAGGGCGTAAAAGGGGAACGGGGTATGTACCAAGGACACCTTGCGTCATACTCATCCCAATTATCAAAAATATCACCACTGATTCTCCAACTATTCGCCACCGTACTCTACAAGAATTAGCATATGGGTTCTCTGTCCGGAGCCGTGAGCAGTAAAACTTACACCCCAGTTCCAAGGGTAATCCTCTCCCCAATTGCACAAAGAGTACAAGATCGGTCGTCCAGTAGCATTCAAAGCATCCCCCATAGTGCGATACCTCGCTGAACTAATGGCCTGGTTCCCGGCGTATCCCTCATTGTAACAATTATCATATTTCAAATAATCAACACCCCACTCAGCAAAGCTCTGTGCATCAACCGTCTCATATCCCAGAGAACCAGCATACATGCCACAGGTGTATTTACCAGCATCAGAATACATTCCGAAGCCCAGGCCGAGTTCGTGGATATCTTCTGCGACAGCTGCCATGCCGCGGGGGAACTTCTTGGGATCGGCGATGAGGGTGTCGTTGTTTGAGGCATTTCGGCCTTTGGACCAACAGTCATCGAGGATTACTGGAAGGAGGGAGAGTCAGTTGTTGTATACTCCAATGCCCAAACAGCAGAATTTCTGGTATAGAGAAGGAGCTGGGGGAAGAAGTACCATAGTGATATCCAAGATCTTTGAGGCCGTAGGAGACAATGAGGTTTGCTGTTTCGACGAGGAGATCTTCAGAAACGTCGCAGCCAAGTGCATTCCAGTTATCCCCTAAATTTCAATTAGTATATCCATCCCAAATCTTGTATGGAGAAGGCAAAAGTGGAACAAACTTACATCCCATCTGAGGAGTAAGTGCCAATCCATTATCCTTAGCAATCACACCAACAAAAGTTGCAATGGCAGCAACACCAACAAGACGAGCAACTCTGAAAGACATCATTTTCCAAGATCCAAAAAAAAAGGGAGAGCAATTGAGCTTGTCTTGTGTCCAAGGAATTCCGGGGGAACTACCCCTCTTTATACATCGTCCTACAAACCGCGAGGCAAGATTCCCACTTTCCCCCGCAGCAAGTGGTGAATCTCAAGAGAGAGAACGAGAAAAAAACAGACGATGGTATGACTTCATACCAGCCCTACCTTAAGCTACCCATGCATGTACATCTACCTCGGCGGAAAACAGCAAATATGCAGGTAACTAACTAGGTTCCAGAAAAGGTCCGACTTCACGACTTACGTACCTAGGAAAAGAGCTCACTCATAGCTAGAAAAACCAACCTCTTTACAATCCGACAGTCTTCCCTAGTACCAACACAAGCAACAGACAACGGAAGAAAATTAATCCATCTCCCAAGCCCCTTCAGAAAAGAAGTCATTCAACACCCTCCCCCAAGAAAAAAATCAGCGCAGCTTAACTATGACAAGCACCAGGAGATCTTAAGGTACTTCGCGGATGCTTCGCTATAAATGAAAAGGCGGGGTCGTTCCAAAAAAGTTAGACATCAATTGCCGAATCAAACAGACGTTGTACCCCATACCCAACTCCTAGCTGCATCTCGTCCCCTGTAAAAGCACCCAACCCCCGCCTTGCGGGGTATCCTTCAAATCGGCTTCCGGCCAGGACTAATGCAAGAGGGGAAAACTACTCTCGAATTCCCCTGTCGGTGACTGGATGTAGAACTCTAACATGCAGCTGAAAGGTTGGGGAAAGGGGGGGGGAAGTGGCGGGAAGTGGCGGGAAGTGTGCAGATGGGACGTAAGAAAAAGTGGTTCGCAAGAGACCGCGGTGGAAAACAGGTGGTAAACTTAAACGCTGTTTGTTGAAGATTCTTACAAAGGTGGTATCGTAGTACCAAAAAATATTCCCTAACATACATTACAAGTTCGGAATCCATCCACCAACGTTAATCATATTCGCATATCCTTGGATTTCACCAAAACTCCGCCCTCTGAAAATTTACCCGCCGACGGCCTGTCCCACCATTCCACCTAGGGTTCCAAAAACAATCCCTTTCAAGATGGTCTCTCCCATGTCCTCGGCCCAGTAGCCGGCATCTTTAAGTTTCGCCAACCACTTTTCTCTTTGTTCTTTGGTCATTTCTTCCCAGGAAGTACCAGTGTGGATTTCATCGTCATGAATGTGAGCTTTGAAGCCCTCCGTACTCGCCGGATGATCTTGAATGAAGAATGTAGGCGAAGATGTTGGATCAGCTTCGCTTTTCAGACTTGAAAGAAGCTCTGGCAAAAGCGTGTTGCTTCCTGGTAAAGGAGGATCAGATGGGTCCGTAGGCATGTCCAGCTTATGAGTGATTTTTCCTCCTGCTGCAGAGGCAGTAGTAGTAGGGACTAAATTGTATCCCTCTGGGAATGAGAATGGTTTTCCAATCAGCTCTTGAAGTCTGAGGGGAACAAAGTCTCGCGCGTTTATAACGCTTCCAATTCCTCCACGAATCTCAAGGACTCCCTGAATGAAAGCTGCACCGATAAGAACTGCAAGTGTGATCAAGACAAGACTAATACCCATTGCTGCTGCGTTCGAAGGAAGAGCTACTATATAACGAGGAGTCTTGGATTGGCCCCGCTTCATGGAAAGAGGGACCGGGAAGAGTGGAAGAGTATGGACAACCACAGTTCCGCTTACACCAACGCTGGCAAGTTTAAGATGTTGGGGCGGTGTTTTTGCTGTGATTGGATGTTCCGGTGGTACAAAATTCGAAAATGTAAGTCCTGTTATTTGGTGTGGGTGATCATCCTTGAATGTTCGGAATGGCTTCATTTGAGATATTAGAGAAACCCCTTGTTCTACAGCAAAATCGGCCTTGAAGAGGGATATTGACATGTCCTGTGCTACTACACCAATGATAAATTGTGTGTAATCTTGGGGTTCTGAGGGTGAGGCTGGCGGGGTCAAGTTTACAACTGCTAGAGCAGAAGCCTTTGATATCCTGCTAGGCAACCTAATTGAGCGTGCTATGCGACACTGTCCGTTCCCACTCGGAGGTAATCGTAATATTTGGAGAACAGCACCGCCATTACTGTGAATATTGGTGAGCATAACAATAAACTCCTTCGTTAACCATCGCAGTGCTCGGAATTGGGGTATCGTAACTTTCTCGGTGGATCGTGATGCAGGCGTCATATACATGAATTTTGGTTCCTCGTTGTCTGTGTCTGCAGATATCTTCTTGACAAAAACATCGTGTATGTCGCAATATGCAAATAGATATTCATTATCACCAGTTTGTATGAAATCGACATCGACTGCTTCTCTTCCTCCCCGTATGCCTCCTCTCGACTTTGGTGGGTTTGTGGTTGAGGTATCAAATAAAACAATCTCCGGATCCTTCGTCATGCCAGTTGCGACAGCGCCCAGTTGTGGGTGGCCTGGCTGGGGTTTGGATAATCTCAGAAGTCTCTGGTAGCAATCCTTGTCTGCCACAACAAATAGAGATGACCTTGACTTTTCGGTGATTCTGTTCTCGAGTGTTTTTTCCGATTTCTCTGTCTGATTTCCTTTGCCTTTTGCCTTCGTTTTCCCGTTCGATGCTGGCTCTATCGTAAAGACGCGGAAATGCAGGTTCTTTCCTTCGGCCACATCCTTCGGACTTGAATTTATGCCAGCTAGGACTGTCGTTGAAGCACCTTGACGTTGGCCAACAGCCAAAGAGGTGACATTATCTTCCTGCTTGCTCAGTTCGATTTCGCCGGTCGCTTCGATTTCGCTCGGGTTTGTGGTATCTAAGAGTGTCTGACCATACATCCGTTAGAACGTGAACAAGCGATATTTGCGCAAATCTTCCATATGATAAATCTCACAATTTTGTTCCCAACGCCATTACTCCCCGCGCCTCCTCCACCACCGACAACCAGGCGCGAACTATCCAGAGGATCAAAGTCGCATGCGTAAAGTGGATACGGGAGCGTCGACTTCGCTGAAGCAATTAAAGGGGCCATCCTAAGGTATTCGCGATGAGGCCGAATATAGCAAAGAAGCTCTTCTGGTCGATGTGAGTTGACGATAGGCAAAGAGTGTCAAGATTGCAAGCTGTCAATATCGTGGTGACGCTGGGCCACTTTGAAGCTTATCCTTGGGCTACGCCAATCATCTTCCCCCAAATTGTTTGTGCCTCGGTGGCGCTAATCCGATTTCGGTTCTTCACAACCACTTTCACTTCTCAAAACAAAGGACTTAATGAGATTATTAAGCAGTCTTTCTGGGTTTTTACGACTTTTTACGTGTTCTTTTGAATTAAAACTTCTTGAGGATTGACTTTCCACTTGACAATGAAAGCGGCGTTAAATCATGACTACCTCCAACCTTTTGTCAGGCATTATGGGCAATTTATATTGATTAATCTAGTTATTTAGAAAAGAAAATATTGTCCCCGATAGTTATCACAATGAAGCTGGAATGTTTGAGAAGGGTGGAATATTGAGTAAGATACGCAGATGCGAAGCTACTACTAATATATACTCCTGTTACCAAGGGGTCACGACTTGCCTCTGCTACATTCTGTTTACGTTTTAGAAAAGTTGTAGTACCTCACCTCTTTAGAAGATAGCCATCCCCTTCAAACAGCTGTCCTGCAGCTTCTGTACCTATTTTGCTTCAAAATATTGCAGTCTTATTTGTCCCTCTATTAACAATACGTCGATTGTCTATTCTTCCCAATCAGTCAATCGAACTCTCTTCATTATCGCTGCCTCTAAATTCAAGGTCATATATTTCTAGACTGGTATACAAGTAAGCTTTGCTATAAGACTAGGTAGCTTCACCTAATCTCGGTTTGGCTGGTGGAATGCGAGACTGAATCTAAGCTGTGATGTAAGGTTACGGCGGAAGTGCCCTCGTCAATGCAGTTTGCAAAAATACGTATACGTGTGGAAGAAGTGCAAAGCACTGGAATCAACCCTTAGAGGAGGCCTGGCGACTGGATCCTTGAGGGGGGGGGTTTTTATTATAGAGACGTTCTCAAGAGAGTCACGATTTCAAGTAGAGCAGCCTCTGAGTGATAAAGAAACTTCCGTCCTGATGGCCGTATTCGTATTGATAGAAATGGGGACCCTGTTGAGTTTGAGGTTTCTTAGGTAAGATTAATAGTCGCATTTCTAAGAGCAGTGGACAGTTCCATTAAGGTCAACTTCCGCACCCTTCGTTTTCTAGATCCGATTGGTGGACATTCGGGGTGGGGCATCTCACGTGCCTCCCGTCGAGCCTACGTACTTGTACCTCACAGCCATATCAAAATATCATCCACGCACTCTTCTCCTTTCTACAAACTCTTTGTAATCTACTAACGCAAGTTCTAGACCCACTCTTCTCTAAAGCCAATCCTCCAAATCTCATTGCTTTCCGTTCAGGCCATTTAAAGCAGGCGAGGAGTGACTCAAAATTACTCGACCTATCTATTCCCCAACGAGGTGTGTTTTTCATACTTTGTTCGACATCCAGACTTTTCAAATCTTCGATAGTTTTGCAAACATTCTCTAAAGGCGTCTAGAATTCCTCTTTACTCCTCAATTCCCAACCCCATTTACGAAATGTCAATTTTTTCAACCGTAACAACTCCAGTTGAGGCTCAAAGTGATTCGCCTTCCCCGTCCAACTCAACGCCTGCACCAAGGCCAGTCCGTCGGCGAGAGAAAACTCAATTCTCTTGCACGCTCTGTAGAAGCAAAAAGTAACCACCTCCATCTGCTCAAATTTGCCTGGGCCAATACTCAAGCTTACTCCTCACAGACTTAAGTGTGATCGCAACCAGCCATGTCGCTCTTGCATTGGCAGAGGGATAGCTCATACATGCACATATATGCAGAATACTTCAAGATCCAGATCCATGGCAGCTCGGCCATCACAGGGTACTCAAAGCAGTAACATACAGAACAAAATTAGCCAGCTTGAAGATATGGTTGTATCATTAATGGCCTCAGTAACCGCGTCAAAAGAAGGTAAAGGCCCGGTCAATTCAGCAACGGACACCAAAAAGATAGTAGAGCCTGAGGTCATGGAAGTTGAGAGCGATAGTCCAGAATCATTGGCCGATAACTTTGGCCGCATCACTCTGCGAAATACGGTTACGAAGTATGTGGATAACGCACATTGGACCGCAATTCTCGATGGGGTGAGTGCTTTATCTTAGATCTCGTTGTTAGCTTTTTCTTGCGTGAAAAACGCCTAGACAAGACTCCGCTTCAGCTCTCTTCGTGTCACTCTTATGCTTTGAGAAAACAGCTAATCTGGTCATTAGATTTCTGAACTAAAAGATCAGTTTGAAGAGGACCTGGTACCAGTCCAGGAAACTACCCCAGAGATACAAGATGATTCTCACGAGACCCCCATGTTGCTCTTTGGGCGCAACAATCATGCAACCAAGCAAGAAATACTTTCGGGCTTCCCGTCGAGAAACGTTGTTGATAGAATGGTTTCGAAATATTTCAACTTTTTAGACATGGCACCAGGTAGGGGTACTACCCCAACTTTGCAAAATTGATAAATATACTAAAGTCAAAAAGTAGTACTTCATCGATTTACTTTCCTCAAAGAAGTACGAATCCGTTACCCCTTACTCATAACTTGCATCGAAGAACTAAATTTCGTATTAGTATGAAAGCTTTTGGGAAAATCCCTCGGAAGCACCGACGATGGTGGGTAATCTCTGAGTTATTATCTCCTCTTTTGAGTTGGTTTGGGAGGGGAAAACACTGTTTCCTCTTCACACAAACCCTTTTCATCAATATCCACAAATACATTTCTGGATGGGAAATACTAACTCCGAGATCATCTTCCAGTGGATTGGCCTTCTTTACACGATAATGTGTCTGGCGGTCAACTTTGACAGAATCACTGAAGAAAACAATTCATCGGCAGGCAACTTATTATATCCCTTGACGGAAGAGTTTCGAATTACGATTCAAAGGTACAAAGAAAAAATTGTGCAGTGTTTGATTCTGGGAAAGTACACCAAGTCTCCTCCCTACACCATAGAGACGCTCCTCCTCTACTTGGCAGTGGAGCACTTTGAGAAACAAGATGCACAAATAGGTGAGTCCAACTCCGGAAAATTTTGTTCTCTCCTACTGCGGAAATACTCTTCTTCCTCCCAAGACAACTCATGAATCACCAAGGAAGTATACTGACTTCAAGGTCTTGGGAAAAGGAACCTATATTCTACTCGGAATTGTCATCCGGATTGCCATGCGCATGGGATACCACCGTGATGGATCCCATATGCCAAATCTATCTCCGTACCAAGTGGAGATGCGACGAAGAACCTGGGCCATGGTTAAAGGGGTGGACGTGGCCGTCTCTCATCAAACCGGTCTTCCTCGAATGCTTCGAGAGGAGATCTCCGACACTGCAGAGCCACGGAATTTAATGGACACGGATTTTCACGAGCATAGTCTTGAAATTCCGCCTTCCCGGCCAAAGACAGAAATTACGCCCATGCTTTCCATCACCGTCAAGAACACGCTTCTCGATGTATATGCCACGATCGTAGATCTCACATCTTACACAAAACAAGCCCCGTACTCTGAAGTCCTTCGCCTGGACGCAAAGTTATGCGAGGTAAAAGCCAATCTTCCTCCACCATACCAATTCAAAACCATGGCGCAAAGTGTGGCCGAAACACCTCCACTTGTCATGTGTCGCATATCATTCGATGTCACTTTTCACTCCGCGCGATGCAATTTGCATCGTTCATATATGACACTAGGCCGTACCTCTCCCGCCTTCAAAAACTCCCGCCATGAATGTCTCGCTAGTGCGGTACAACTCCTTCGTCATCAGTACACTTTACACGAAGAAATGCAACCAGGTGGGAGGTTATCAGAGGATAAATGGAAAATTACCAGTATGATAAACCATGAATTTCTCGTCGGAACAACAATTCTGTGTTTGGATGCGAATCGGACGATGGAGGAGGGCGAGGTAATTGGTCCTTGTCGGGATGTGTTGGATGAGAAGGACGGGAGAGAAACAATTATTGACGCTATGATGAAGGGGTGGATGGTGTGGGAGGCGTTAAGTAGAAAGAGTAGGGATGCTAAGAGGGGCGCTGAAGCTTTGCGTCTTATTTTTAGGAAGATGGGGAAGAAACCCGGGGGTCCTTTTGAGGGGATTGTGTCGAAATTCGAGACTTCGAAAAGCGAGCTGAAGAGTACGCAGGCCTTCGAGACGAGGACACAAGCTTTCGAGCCATCACCGATGAGTAACGCTTCGTCTTATGAGACTCCTTTTGCCATGGATTCGAATGTAGGATTTGGGGCTGGGGAAGGAGATATGCCGTTTGATTTCAATGACTTCGATGCTTTTAATATCCCAACGGATCAAATGACTTGGGTATGTAGTCCCTCAATTTTCGATCAAACTTGGTAGGAGACTGATTTTTGGGTAGGATGATTGGGACCTCTTACAGAATGCATCGGATCCGGAAATTAAATCTTATCAGAGTCTGGGATTTGGGATTTAGGGCTTAAGTACTTTCCCGGCGTTACTCTTGGGACGGGGATAGCTGTGAATCTGGCGCAAAGTAAGAGGTTTTGGCGTATTAGACTTTTGAATTATTGTACCTATAGGACTGAAATACAATAAACCCTCCTCGATCATATCCTAGTCACATGCCTTTAAATAAATCGAACTTCGTCATGAATTCTAGGTATGTACTATACATTTTTTTTAGAGATGGGGAGAATTTCAAGAAACTTGAGTAATTCAAGCATGTGACGGTAGGTATTTAATAGCCTCAACGGTATTCCGATTTTCGGGATATTATCTTAAATACATTATAACCCCCCTCCTTCGAAAGACTCTACTTACTACCTCTAAACTTCACTACAGGTTGGTGTATAAATGAATGCATCTTACCCCACTACTAGATACTAAATAGACAATACCCCAACTAACAACTTTTCACACATTTTACGTATCAGTTTGGGAAACGTTCGATAACAACAATTCATTCGACAGTAAAGTAGAACATTAATTTTCAATTCAGTTCCATCCTCTAGATTTTTGGTACTCGGCTCCTCTTCTAAGGGCACTTGGACTTATCTTAGAAGGTTTATTGTCTTCTTTCAAAGTGGTGTCATCCTCTTAACAGCTACGCAGTGTTCTCCCCGCTTCGTTTTGTGGCCGTCGGTATACTACTACGATATTCTAAATGCCTCTATTCCGAAAATGGCTATATAGCGAGTTGTAAATCGCGCAAGTTTGCTTTTTAAAGAGGGGTAGATGAAAGGGGGTTTCAAGTTGAAATTCTACTCTCTAACTGCGGATTTATCTCCTTATTGTTGCAACCTTAGCAGAATAGTACTTTTATACTATATAAATAAGAGAGAGAGAGAGAGAGAGAGAAAGAGAGAGAGAGCGATGAAAGAGAGGAAGCGGACGAGGAAGAGGAGGAAGAGGAAGGAGGAGAAGAAGAAGAAGGAGAAGGAGGAGGAGGAGGAGGAGGAGGAGGAGGAGGAGGAGGAGGAGGAGGAGAAGGGGCTATAAATACTTTATAATATAAAACACTAGCCTCTTTTAGGATAAGTTGAAATTAGTAAGTGAGAAGTAAATATTGCGATGCTCTCTTAGCTCTCTCTTACTTCCTTTTCTTTATGTCTTATAATTTAAATTATAAATAAAGTAAGAGTAAGAGTAAAAGTGTAGGGATAAGAGAAATAAAAGGAGGGGCTTACAGTGAGCCTAGGACGGACTAGTGAATTAGTAGCTGGAAATGAATACTCCAATATTCAAGTGCTTTTTACGATTTACGAATTGCGATTTAGTCGTTTTTAATTTAGTGTATACAGGACGCCGTATCCGCGCTGTATTCCTCAATTCTCTCACTCTCTTAGAGTTATCACTCAAAAAGGCACCAGAAAACCCCAAATGACAGACACAACTACTCATGAAAGTAACCTCAACACTCCCGTTAAAGATCAGACTTCCAATTCATAAATGCAAAACTAAAAGCAACGCTAGTCTCCGTATCTATGCTACAACCAATCCTCTCCCCATAAAAATCGTTTGCTGAACGGAACCTAATTTAGCTAGGGTAAACCTCCCTATTAAACAAAAAACAAAACCAACAAAGAGAAGGAGGCATCATCGACTCTCCTCTTGTAAAAGCCATTCCTCAACAATGTGGCCCACTTCAACCTTCCAAACTTTCAAACTCTAAGCCCGGAAACCAACAACACCCCCAAAACACTCAACGCCAGAAGAATCAAGAACGAAAGAAGGAAAAAAAGAAAAAGACAACTTCTCTACCCGGTATCTCAAAACTACTCACACACTCATTCACACCCACAAACCAAGCCCCTCCACTCCTCCCCACCAACCCATTTCTGGGTATAGCACCTTTTCTCCCCTTTCTCATCCCTCTCCACATCAACACGAACCCCCACCCCATAACCCCCCCTCAAACTCTCTCTCCGCCTCTCAACTCTCTCTCTTCCCCTCTCCCCTCCCCTATCAAACCCCCCATTCTTCCCATGTTCAAAACCACACCCCTCCCTCCCCAAACCTCTAACCCCCCGCCCAAATTTCCTCGTACATCTAGCATGGAACGCCCTCTTCTTCTTTCTCGTCGTGGTGTTGGTAGGAAGATGTCGAAGGGTATGGTTACAGAGGAGGATGTAGGAGGTTGTGCATCCGCAGGTGTAGGTTTTGGTGAGTTCTTTGCACATTTTGAGAGTGTGGGTGAGAGGATGAGGATGAGGATGAGTGGAGAGGTTGTGAGGATGTGAGTGAGAGGTTGTGAGGTTGTGAGTGAGATGATGAGTGAGAGGATGAGTGATTGTGATGCGTGAGTGGTTGTGATGATGGTGATTGGAGATGGTGAGTGAGAGGATGATGAGTTGAGTGCAGTGATATTCGGATTCCTAAAAAAACCCAGCACAGATCGAGATATCTCATCGGTTCCTGAAAAAAATAAGTAAGGGCTGATAGGTGTGTAGGTCTTTTTCGTTTTCTTTTCCCGTTCCTGGGACTTGGTGCTTGGGTTCAGGTCGAAAGGAGGATGTGAAGTGGTGGTTGCTTGAAGGTGCGGGAATTCGTTTGGGTTGGAGAGGTATTGGAGAACACCTTGCTTGGAAGTTTGAATGTCGAGATTCTCCTCCCCTCCTCTCCTTTTCTCCTCTCCTCTCCTCTTCTTCTGTTCTCCTCTTTCTTTCACTTCTCAAGCTCGCTTCTCAAATTTATCTTCCAGCTTCTTCCAGGTTAATTCTCCTCTCCCTTACCAAGAAAAAGAACAAAAGGCGAAAAATTCCACACCACCCCTCCCATCCCACCACTCAGTCACACCCTTTTATATCCAAATCTCAGTCCGTGAATAATCCGTGAATAACCCACAAAATAAAGCAAGCCAAGCCAAGCCAAGGAGGCAGAAAAGTGAATGCTCAACCAAACCAGTGACATGTACATTCGTGAAAAACGAGGAGTAGGTACCTTGAATATCATGAATTATAGCACCTCCCACCTACAAGCCCGACGAGGAGAACGTAAATTCCCCCAGCACCGGAAATTGAATATCTGACCATTTCGCAGATAATTTCTTTTCTTAAGGGCCGTACTTCCACACCTTATTTATATTCATACTTATACCTCTCCATCCATCCCTCTCAGTAAATACAGGTATGGTGAGTAGTGTGGTGGTGACTGAAATTGTGACTCACAAAGTCAAGGCAACTTACAACCCTGTGGTGAAATGACGCGGAGGTATCATTTTGAGTCACTTGACCCCCCATCTCACCATACTTGTCGTATGCCGTACAACTGTTTTCTCTGTCCATTGGTCAATTGGAATTGCCATTTTCTGTGGTGGCACGACATAGCAAGAGGAACACGAAATGAAGGAAGGAAGAGATTTCAGAACGAATAAAACATCAATCATTTTGGAATCTATTTGACCACCCATGCAGTTTGCTTGCTTCGCCCCTCGAAAAAAAAAGAAGAGAACATCATATCAACATCTCGCAAAATAGATTTAATCAACCCTCTAAGCAGCAACCTCCGCACCGCCTTCAATCTTCCTCTTCTTGGCAAGGGTCATCTTGTCTTCCGAATCAACAATCATAGCCTCAGGGATATCCTCGACGGTCTCCGCGCTCGCAACGACATCCTTGCCCTCAACAGTTGGGAAAGGAGTGAGGACTTTGGTGATGTCACCCCACCACTTTTCTCCGAATCGCTTGTACCAGTCAACGGTGATGGCCATTCCATCAGAGAAACTGGTCTTTTGCTCCCATCCCAATTGTCGGAGCTTGGTTCCGTCAACCGCATATCGGTGGTCGTTGAAAGGACGATCGATGGTGTGCTTGACCCACTTGTGAAGCTCTTCTTGGGTGCTGTGAGGAATGTCGAGGTAGGTGAGGAGTTTGGAGCAGAGGGTCAAGTTGGAGATCTCGTCATATGATCCGACGTTGTAGATTTGGTCCATTTGCCCCTTGTGGAGAATGGTGTCAAAGGCATCTGCGGCGTCACCAGCAAAGAGGTATCTTCTTGTGGGTGTGCCATCTCCGTGGAGAACGACTGGCTGGCGTCTGTGAAGGAGGAGAGAGAATTTTGGAATAATTTCTAACACGTGTTAGTGCCGGAAAGTGTCAATTGGGAAATGGGAAAATTCGAGACTTACTCTCAGGGAATTGGTGAGGACCGTAAACATTGTTGCTTCGTACAATGATCACAGGGAGCTTGAAAGACTTTTGGTAAGAGTGGACCAACATCTCGGCGGCAGCCTTGGATGCGGCGTAAGGGTTTGTTGGGGCCAAAATGCTGGTCTCCAACAAATCGTCGGCATCGTCTCTGACCTCTCCGTAAACCTCATCGGTGGAGATGTGGATGAACTTCTTGATTCCAACCTTCTTGGCAGACTCCAAAATAACGTGTGTACCGTAAACGTTGGTGTGGGTGAATGCGTAGGAGTTTCCGAAACTCAGATCAACGTGGGATTGAGCCGCGAAATGGAAGATGGTGTCAATGTTGTGTCTCTGCAGACAGTCCATGACCTCGGAGGGGTTTGTGATATCACCATGGTAGAAGGTGAAGTTTCGTTTGTCGTTAAGGGCTCGGGTGTTGTTCAAGGACGCGCAGTAGTCGAGCTTGTCGAAGGATACGATGTTGTAGGCATTTGGGTAGGTCAAGGTAAGATGTCGTACCAACCAACAAGCACTGCAGACCGTTAGTTATGATCCCTACGGTACGTCGCTCACGTCGCCCGCACCGGCGCACAGAGGATACTAGGCGCGGGCAGAGTCGAGTGTCGATCTGCCAGGCTGCTGGCGCACGGGAATTGAGGGTTTGGTGGCCTGTCCAGAGGGGTTGTTGGCTTACATGAAGCCTGCTCCTCCAGTAATCATAATATTCTTGACATCTGGATTTGGCTCGTATTTGGTGCTTCCAATGAGGACTGGGGCCTCTTTCCACACGCCAAAGTCCTCGAAGAATTTGTTTGCGCCCGCATCTGAGGCGGTTGAAGCTATATCCAAACGCCTGTCAGCCATTGCTCCAACCACCGCCGTGGGGCAAGGTGGGATGAGGATGAGGATGAGGATTGGGATTGGGCATGCGGCGACTCACCTCCGTTGGCTGCCATAATTGCGGAGGGGGGTATCTGGTAGTAATGGAGGTGAGGGCAAAAAGAATATCTACAGCGCGAGTCTTGAGGGTTGGTCGAGATATCCTGTACAAGTGGGGGAGAATGCACAAGTAAATAATGGAAGTTCTTTGGGGCGGTCTGAAGATTTAAGATTAGGCGAGTGTGCAATTTATGGGGCCGTAAGCATAGCGCCAAGGATGCGTGTCCCAAAAAAGGGGTAGAAAGGAAGAGTGCTTACTCGCTAGGTACTGGTAGGTAGAGTATGTACTATGTACTCGGTACAAATTTACTTCGTATTGTGCCAGGAAGGGGTCAATGGAAGACTTCCAAGGTTTGGGACTCTGGAAGAAATAGATATCTAGGCAGGTGCAAATTCTCCGTTACGAGAACAAGTGCCTAGGTACCGGTATAGAATACGAAGTAACATCCCATTCTAGTCCGTATCCATCACGCAGGCAGTTTTTACTAGGTAGCTGAATTGGCACGCCATGGTGTTGTTGTCACGGGAATTATCTACACGTACATGCCACTAGTCCTGTCATTCAGCTGTAACTTGGAACCTTACATGCAATCTAGTCTTTTCATGTCTAGCCGAGGTCCCCTTTCTCCAATCTGCTTCTAGGCGTTCTGAATGGCGTCAAACTGACTAGCATGACAGCCGTTGCCAAAAGAAAAGACTTTTGTGAGGAGTTAAATTTGGCCATGATACTTATGGATGTTTCTGTAACTTCCAAGCCTAGGAGCAGCCTGTCGGATCATATATGCAGCAGTAACGAGTTACCGCCAACTCTGGCTGGTCTGAAGCAGCTGAGAATAGACGATGGAGCTGAGTTGTTGCGCTGCTACGCCTCTTGTTGATGATAACCGTTCCCTCTGCAAAATTGATGCCCCTCCTTGCCTCTTTCGGAATGACAACTTTTCCCTCCGCAACTAGCACCGTACGTACCCCACCACGCCGGCCAAAAATAGTCGTCACCATAGAATGGTCATCGCACTCTCAGCCTCCCACAAAACAGACGCAGGGCCGAGATTGAGGCTCTCCGGGTGATGTTGGTCCTGGCTTTCCGGGGGCTCGGAGGTCAATATCTCAGTGCCATGCTTGAAAACGTGGAAGGGAGTGATGGAGGACTGGAACATGGAACAAGGCGGCATTGACTGAGAATGAACTCCTCCCAGGGTATGTGGGGGCGAAGCCTGTTGGTTGCGAAGAACGTTGACCCCCGTACGTAAATTTAGGTAACGAGTACTGTACTCTGCGGACACTGTGACTGCTGAATCAGATTCAGGGTCGAGTTTGAAGAACCTCCGTAGGAACGGTGCAACGGTGGGGAGGGGTGGGGTTTGTATAGGATTTGATGGCGAACGTGTTCGGGTGTGTTGTACGGCAGCCAGCACGCCCAGAGCCTCCTAAATGCATTGCGACGTGAGATCAAATCTAATCGTAAGGCGAGTCCATAATAAAAGCAACTTTAGAGGAAAAGGGCCGCAAAGCTGAGAAGAGAAAAACTTCGAGATGCACAAATCTGAGTAACGTTTGCTAACCTATGCAGGGAACCACCTGCATGTACGGGACAAAATTAGCTCCCAAGTCTTAGCCGCGCTTCTCTCTAAACACACCCTCACCAAAGTAATGCGCACACACCCACAAATCCGCCAAGCATTCCCAAACCCCAGAAATCCCTTAGCCTGTGGTGCACCACTAACTCCAGTGCTTCAGCTTCCCGAAACATTGGGTCCAGGTAATATATCAATTCACTCCTTCGATAACCACCTTCTCCACCTTCAACGACGCCTTCTACCTTAAATCGGGAGACTCGCACAACACCAAACGCCCAATCGATAACACCCTTCCTTACCTCTATTATTTTCCCCCTCTGCACTCACCCGACCATGGCAGACCGTTCGGCCGACCGTGTGGCTTCCAGCAGTTCCTCCGTCACTGATGCTGAGCACTTTGACGAGAACGAGAAGATGACTTCTTCGAATGCGAGCTTTGTCAAAGTAAAGGCCGAGGATGATTTGGAAGTGGGAGATGATGTGGAGAGGGCGGAACTATTACCAGAAGAGCATGTCGACAAACCAGCGCCCGTAAAGAAGGACAACTCAACCAGAACAGCAATCATATGGATGGTGGTCAACACACTGGCGACAATCGGAATCGTAAGTCGCCTCTATACCATCTGCGAATCTATGGCGTACTAATTAATATCTCCAACAGGTCTTCACCAACAAAGCCATCTTCTCCGACCCTACCCTCAAACTCTCCCAACTCACATTCGCCGCCTTCCATTTCTTCGTAACATGGCTTACCCTCTTTACCCTCTCGAGACCTCGATTCGACATGTTTACACCACGAAGGGTTGCGATCAAGGAAATTATGCCGCTGGCAATCGCCATGGCGTTGAACGTCATTCTGCCCAATCTATCCCTCGCCTTTTCTACCGTCACTTTCTACCAAGTAGCCCGAATTCTCCTCACCCCAACCGTCGCCCTCATGAACTTTGTTCTATACAAGGCAACTCTCCCCAGAAATGCCATCTACGCCTTGATTCCAGCATGCTTTGGTGTGGGAATGGTCTCTTACTATGATTCTCTACCAAGCGCAGACGCCAACGTCAAGACCACCAGCAGCTTGGGAGTCATCTTTGCATTTTCCGGAATCTTTGCCAGTTCTCTGTATACCGTCTGGATTGCAAGTTATCACAAGAAGCTCCAGATGAACAGTATGCAACTTCTTTTCAACCAGGCTCCTCTAGCAGCATTCATGTTACTCTATGTCATTCCATTTGTCGACACTTTCCCCGTATGGACCGAGGTACCAATTAATCGATGGGTCTTGATTCTGATGGTAAGTCAATACTTCATATCCCGCTTAACTTCTCCCATTTCGGGAACCCCCTGCAAAGAAAAAGTAGACTGACAATTTCAATAGTCTGGTGGATTTGCTTGCATCATTAACATGTCTCAATTCTTCATTATTGCCCAAACTGGACCAGTCTCCAGCACAGTAGTTGGCCACGTCAAGACATGCTCTATTGTCGCACTGGGATGGATTACATCCGGTCGTGCCGTTGGTGACAAGTCCGTAATTGGAGTGTTTATCGCTATCGGTGGCATTATCACGTAAGTTTCCGATCTTCTCCTTCAAATTCTATTTGCCTTTCGCATATTCGCATTTCCCAAAAGCCGAGCATGAATAAGATTTCAAGTTGTTTCAGAATTTCATCATCGATTATGGCTCATCCCCGAGCTTATCACATCTTCTTCTTCTCAACAATTCAAGGGTCTTCGCTGACAAGATGTTCTTTAGGTATTCCATCGTGATGTTGAAACATAAGGCGGCAGGAGGGAAATAACTGGGTTGTATTCCTTTCTGTTTTCAAAAGTTGCAAATAAAAAGTCCGGACCACGGATCCGAACGGATAAAGCCCGCGCCAAGATGACGACCACCTTTTCATATCCTGAAACCTCCACGACAACTCCATGGTGGTCCATCTCACCTCCATTACGCGTCAGTCCTAAAATCCTTAACCGGGTTCTTGTTCGTTAGCAACCCCACGTGCGGTTTTGGTCTTTGTCGTCTCTCTGAATGTTTTCTTCTTGTACTATATTACATTGTCACATGTTCTCTATGGGGGCATAGTGTGGGGAATTGGCGTTTTTTTCCTGGAGTTTTTTGAGCCTTTTTTCTCTTGGGTGGTGTAGGAGTGGATTGGTTGGTGAAGGGAAGGAAAGAGGGAAATGGAAATCTCAAGGGAGCAATCAATTCGTTGATCGTTGAGCATATGTTTTTTTTTTGGGAGGTAAGGAGGTAAGGTAAGGAAGGGAATAGGAATGGGGCAAGGGAAGAAAGATTCACAGCATATTCATTGCGAGATAGACCATCATCATAGACATTGAAAATTCAATGGGGAGTTAGCACTACTGTTCTTTTCTTAGTCTTTTTCAGTCTTTCTTTTAGGAAATCCGAGGTCATTACGCGTTTATTTCAGCTTTGTTTGGGTAAAGTTCATTAGTTAATTTGATTTGAGGGTTCGAGTTCACTTGTGGGGGGCGAGACTTTGTATGATGGTATATTTCAGTTTCAGTTTCAGTTATACTTGTACTTGTACGGATTTGTGGAAAAGAAAGACAGCATTTCTATTTTGAACTTTCCATGGATGTCGCTCAGTATACTATATCCCAAATAATAACAAATGACAAAAAAGACAGCCCAAAGCAAGAAATCAAGACTCTTAGAAATTTGCTCTCCCCCCCCCCCCAACACAAAAAAAACACCTCGACGCCAGTACGCCCCCATGCTATTATCCATTTTTTTCCAGAAAAAAGAAAAGAAAAAACATAACACTCCGTCCGTTCTCCTACAATGGAAGGTATCAACCACACACGCCCCTTTCCCCCTATCCTCCCGCTATTCCGATATGGCCATCCCATGGTACTTGTACCGGTAGTATATAAAATCCAAATGTCCCTTCCCGCATGTAAAAAGAAATGTCTCTCCCTCTGATAAGGGGGGAAAAGAATCGAAGTGAAAGGAAAAAGAAAAAGTCTCATCTTACAAAACGTGAATATCATCCGTCATACCCGGTAGAAGAAGGAAAGAAAAAAATCGCCAGACCAAATTTAAAGAAGCCATCCATTACCAAGGCATCAATCCAGCTGGTAACATGGGATATTCCACGCCATCGATCATCTCCGTCTCGGCCCTCGTCTCGAGCGCTCCTTGATCCAAATCCCCATACACGCCTTCCCATCCATCCTCCATGCGTTTCCAATTCGCGTGACAGTTCCCTGGGACGTACTTGGCGGAATCCATGTTAAGCATCATCTTGACCTCGGGACAATATCCCCAGATATGTTTCCTCATCTCAGGCGTCCCCCAGATGCCCGAATGTAGCGTTTCCCCCGACCCACCGGTATGATACCCCATCGGCTCGTAGAACCCCTCGCGCCAGTCGTCGATTCCCTTTATCAGGTCCCCGGCCTGAGATCCTTCCTTCCCGGGGATCTTCTTGGAGCCGATTTTCTCGGTTTCGCCAGAGAACATTTCACCCGAGAAGGTGAGGGACGCGGTTCCGTTGGCGAGGTGTGCGCCGGGACGAGCGCCGAGACGGTCGGTGAGCCAGATGTCTTCTGGTTCCGAGAGGGGGATGCGAACTTGATACTTGAGGACCTCGATGATCTTGGAGACCCGTCGGAGGGAGAGTCCCCCATTACCTCCAAACCGTCCGTTGGGGTTCCAAGGCGCGCCGACCCAATCGTAGTCCAACCAGCTGTTGATCGTCTGTCGCGAGTTGGCGCAGAGCATGGAGTCGGTTTGGAAGACCAGGAGCCATTCGGCGGGTTGCAGGACTTGCTCGTAGAGCCAGAGGGTGGTGAGGAAGACGGAGATTTCCTCTTGGGAGCCCGTCGTCATGTTGGAGGGGATGTATGTTAAGTCGAGTTTCCCCATGTCGACGGCGTCGCGGATTGCGCGCGAGCCGTTTATGAATGCTACGCTCTCTTCTGAGCCCATGAAGCGGAAACGCCAGTCTGGAGGCACGACGGCCATGAAATGCAGCATTAGGGGGGCGAGGATTGGATTCGATCGGTTCTCGATGAGGAGGGCGACTTTGGAGGCATTATATGGTGATTCGTTGGGTCCTTTGTGGTTGTAATCGAGTGTTATTGAAGGGACGGTAGGGAAGGATTCGGTGGTTGGTATTGAAGGGCGGAAGAGGAGGAGGGAGAAGGTGCTGCGAAGGTAAATGATTAGAATCTCGAATTTGGAAGAGAGTTTGGAGTCATTGAGTCGACTTACAAAACTAATATCACGACACCTGCGGCGCGCATTTTCCTGGTCGTCCTTGACCATCCTGCCAGCACGGCGGTTTTGATATACTCCCACGCATCATCAATCGTCATCTCGCTCGCTGCTGAAGCCATCCTCGAAGGCATTCTAGGTGTTTACCACCGGAGTGGAATTATTTCCTGTATGTATATCCGGCTTGAAGGAGAAACGGGGCCGCTAGACTATGGTCATAAGAATTGGAAATATGGGTAGGTATTTGGCGACGATGAGGTTGCTGAGGTTCGTGAGATTGGAGAGTTAGGTACGGACTTAGTGTCAAGGTTCCCTACTCGTAGCGTGGCTGATGTGAGGGCTGGTGGGCCTGGGAGGCTTGGGGATTTTGGGGATTTTGGGGGAAGCCAGGGGCTTATGGGTCACCGTAGTCACACTACCTAGGTATCTGCATTGGGGTGTGGGGTTTATGGATTTTATGGAGCTATACGGACAGTCAGTCGCCGCCTAGACGCCTAGACGCCTAAAAATAACTATCTTATTAAGGGTTTTCGCGTCTAGAGGGAGTTTGAATCCTTCGATACGAAAATGTTCTCCATCTGCTTGCTGCTCGTTGGAGTAGAAGTTCTGGAAGGATTCGGGCTCTTCTAAGATTTGGCAGTGGCCCATCTGATTTTAGGTTGTGTCGGTTGTCTTCAGCAAACGAAGGAACTCCAGGTAAGCGAAAAGGACAAGAGGCTGGGCACTTCAGCCGAGACTCAGGGGGAAAGTTTGGATATTTTCGGATGTGCAAAGGAGTGTTACAAGATCCGACTGATATGGGATTGATTTGCGACGGGTGGCAGTTTGCTCGTAAATCTTGTCTCCTTTTCCCCGCTGTTGACATATCTCATGATAATTGTATGATCACTGACGAATGGTGTTTGCTGAAAGAAGGGAATACGGTGTCTTCATCCCTGCCTTATCCCACCCGTTCCACCAGATAAATGAATCCACTTCTTCATGCTTCAACCGGCACGCAGTAGATACCAATACCCGCTTACCCTGCACTCGGGTGTCTCTTTAATCCTCCTCGACCTGGTTTTATCCTTCAAGGTGTGGGGTCTCGGGGTCTTGGAGAGGCTCAACCATTGGTTGGCTCTCCCTTCGCCAATCCGATTTAGCCTTGTTAAGGGGTTGATGAAAAAGCTTCATTTTTGAATCCCATGTGGAAAGCCAAGCCTACCTGAACTTCCGCATCACCAAGTTCTCTTGATACGCGCGACGAGCGACCCTTTCATAACGCTCCTCGAGCGCGCACAACAGCCTCATCTTTTTATGGAGTTGAGGCCCTTTTTGAAGAAGAGCGGCGTTTATGGCCTGCACGAGCGTGGCGCACAGATGACACTGCACCGTACGCGTCCTCAACGCCGTTATCCTTCACTTTAGGTTTGAAGAGACTCCATTAACACTATCCCAAACCCCTCAACCCCGGTCAAGTCATGGACTGATAGACGCTGAAACAATGAAACAATGAAACAAAGTCCGAATTGATAGCATTCATGCTCCACACGCACGTCACCTTCTATCCGTCCCTCCGCCTCGCGCGAAGGATGGCATCTCTTGGAGTACGACTCTCTCTTCAGACCCTCATGCATAGAAGTTTTAGCTGTGCTACTTCTTCTTAACCAACTTTATTTCCACGTTCCTCTTTTTCAATACTTTCTTTGCTTTTCTTGTCCTGGTTCCTTGCAGCATTTCCTTATCAAGCCAACCGAAGTCTCAAGATCTTCTCATCTGAAACCTGACGCCTTTCCAACCTATCAATATTCCGTCAATAACGCCTCTCTTCAGCTCCTCATTCTATCTTTTTTTCGTCCATTCTTCCCTTGATTCTTTTTTTGCATTTCATTTCTATTTCACTCCTTTTGGATACAAGTCAGGGGGACTTTTTCAAATAGTTCTCTTCTCCACAAATTTCGATATCGACCGGTTCGAGGTCGACGACAGCAAGGGCAAGCGTTTTTGAGAAACGCCTCGCGGAAGTGGTGGAAACGACATCCCTTACATCAAAACTATCAATAAGCACTTTCCCATCTCCCTCACTATTCCAAGAGGAAAATATCACCTATCCAAAAATGGCCATGCTCACCACAAACGACGATCGACGACGGAAATCACGAAATGTCCTTCTCTCAGCATTCATGATCCTCTTAGTTCTCTGGACTATAAAATTCTGTTACCCACAACACACCATAATCTCAGCATACGGTGCCTACACCGTCTCCCCCGAACTCCCAGCCGTCACCCAAGAAATCACACCCGGAGAAAAAGACAACGTCTCTGCGGGACGAAAATGGCAGTCCAGACCAAATAGCGACATCTCTCTCACGGATGACATCTTCAACGGAACCATCACAAACAAAGTCGCCGTCATAGTAGAAACTCGCTTCCGAACGAATCTCATCCCTCTCATCCTCCATTTCGGCAGCGTCCTAGGACCCAGCTGGCCCATCCTCATCTACACCTCCGCAGAAGGCGTAGGACAATTCTCCACCTCCTCGGCCTTGGGACGATACCTCAAATCAGGATCCATCCAGATCCGCACCCTCCCCCAAACGGTTCTCTTCACCAACTCGGATTCCGTGAATGCCTTCATGACGGATTCCTGGTTTTGGGAGGACCTCGCGCCTGCCGAGCATATCCTTCTCTTTCAGAGCGATAGCATGCTCTGTGCGAATGCGGCGCGGAGTGTGGATGATTTCTTCGCCTATGATTTCGTGGGGGCGCCGATTGCTGAGGAGTTGGGGACGGGGTATAATGGGGGGTTAAGTCTGCGGAAGAGGAGTACTACTATGCGGGTGTTGGGGGAGTGGAAGTGGGCCGAGACGGGGGCGAAGGAAGATCAGTTTGGGAGGTTTGAGGATCAGTGGTATTATAATGCGTATGTTCTCTCCCCCCATATCCTCTATATCCTCTAATTTAACTGGCGTGTGAGTTTGAAGAGGATTTTACTAACCCTTTTCCCTGCTACAGATTCAAGGAGTTGCAGAAGAGGGAGGAGGCGGAGGGTATTACGCCCTCTACGCCTGGAGCTGTTAATCTTCCTACTATGGAGGTGGCGAGGACGTTCAGTGTCGAGACGATTGATTATCCTCATCCTTTGGGTGTGCATCAGGTGCATCGGTGGTTGAAGACTCAGATGGTTAGTTTGGATGAGGTAAGATTTCCCCCGTATCCTTTTCTTTGTTTATGTCCAAGTACGAATGCTTATATTCACATAGTGGTGTCCTGAACATAAACTTTGCAGTACGGAACATATCGTGGATACGAAAAATTAGAGGGATATTTTCATTTTCATTTTTCATTTGTCATTTTTTTTAAGGTGGAGTTTTGGGAAGTGGATATGCTGGATTAGAAAGGGGGTTTTGTATATATGGGAGATTTTTTTGGTGTTCCGGCGTGTTGGGGGTTTTGTGAAATTTATGGACTGGGTGTTCTTTGTGTGGTGTTTGGAGATTAAATTCCTTACCTGGAAACTGGAAGGGTCTCAAGAAAGGAAGAGAGATGCGTATAGATTAGTACTACGTTACTAACCGAAACGAGGATACGAGTTAGTCGTTTATCACGTCTCGGAAGAATTACAAAAAATTGAAAACAATTGAAATTCATATTAAATAGCCTCTTTGCTAGCGATATGATATGCTAACCCCGCCCTTATAAGGATGTACCGAGTATACACACAGTTCATTTTATCAGTTCGTTTCGTTTCGTTTCGTTGGTTCCTTCCTTCGTCCGCTTCGAAAATTATACCGCATGATGGGGGATTTGAGGATTTTAAATAGGGAGTGGGAGTGGGAGTTGGAGCTGGTGGGGTATTGGATGGGGTGTTTTATTGATGGTTAATCATCCTGTAGGTACCTCTTTTTCATGCTCGGTCGGCGGGCGTAGTTAGGGTTAGGTACTGGAGCAGTAGGGTTCGTAGTGTGTTTATTAATCTTGAAGGTGGGTGGATGAAAGATAAGCAATGTGTTAATTAATATACGACGTGGAGGTAACCTTACCATCATCATCTATCGGTCTAGGCAGCGATAAATCTTCGGATCGTTCCCTCCCCCCTTTTTGTAATTAATGAATTGATGAATTGAGATTGATAATGTATAGATTAAGTATTGATTGGATTGGATGGTGAAACATGGTTGGAGATGCAAGTTCAGACGGCTGGGCTAATGGGTTAATGGGCTGCGGGGGGCTGAAGTTAGGATGAGAGAGTCTCAAAATAAATAATTCGCTAGTCTGGGTTTATCCCTTTTGCTCCCCCTATGAATGAATGAACCTTACACTTTTCAAAACTTTACCTACTGTCCAAGAAATCGGCTTATGGTCAACCGTAGTTCTGTCTGCTTTTACCCCAAAAAATAAAGATTACACCACGTTTCATAGGCCGAACCCAGGGAGCCAGGTAATCCTTCACTGCTGACGGGACATCCGCAATTGCCTGCCCAGCAGAACATCAGACTGTCTGCTGTTCAGAGAGGCAAAGGTTATTCCACAACACCAGGCCCATTATGCGAGTTCGGTGACAAGTGAGAATTCTACTCGGAGGTCTCCCTTTTTTTTGCTTTTAGCCAAATTATCTCATCACGCTCCTTTCAGCAGCCACTAGTTCGTCACTCACTCGCTCGCTCGCCTTCGCCCTTCAAGGTGCTTCCCGAAGTCACCCAGTCGTCATCCACTGGTCCCCAAAACCCAGACAACAAGATGGCCACCATCGCAACAGCGCATCCCGCGCATAGCAGTCCTCTAGGAAATGGCATCTTCGTCATCAACCGAGCGAGGATATTAATCGTGATATCCCTAATATTTACGTTGGTCTCCCCTCCTCCTACCCTCCTCCCCTTCTCCGAGAGAACTTCACAAGCTTACACAGTACACAGATGGACCATCGCCCACCTCCTCCCCAAATACAAAGAAGACATCAAAGACCTAGCCGTCGACAAATACACCTCCGCAATCGAACACCTCCCCGCCGTAAAAGTCGACTGGCACCCAACCTACGACCCGAAATCGCAATTCAACGCCTCCAAAGTCGCCCTCATCATCGAAGGCCGACCGATTCCTCACCTCGTGCCGCAGATCTTACACATGATATCCGTGGTGCCTCCCGACTGGCGCTTCGTCTTTGTCGGGACGAACAAGAGTGTGATTTCGGTGTCGAGGAGCTTTGCCACGCAGTATCAGGAGGCGAATGGGAAGTTGGATATGGTGGTGATGCCGAAACCGTGGAAGATTGGGACTAAGGAGGATGTGTATCGGGTGTTGACGGATATGCGGTTTTATGAGGAGATATTACCCGGGGTGGAGTGGATTTTGAAGTTTGAGAGTGATAGTATACTTTGTGCTAATTCGGATGAGTCGTTGAATAATTGGTTGGACTTTGATTGGGCTGGGGCTCCTAGGTATGTTTCCTTTTCATACTCCTGCAACTTCCTATCTTTGTGTGTTCTTTTCTGGCGTCTCTTCTATGTAGATTTTGTTTTCTCGTTTTCAAAAAACCAAGGAATTGACAAAATCTAACTCAATACCTACTGATAGATCCACCACCGACAGATTCGCCGGCAACGGCGGCCTCTCCCTCCGTCGCGTCTCGGCCGTCAAAAAAGTCCTCTCCTTCCAAGCGCGCTACAACAACTCCGAGCCCGAAGACGAGTGGTTTGGAAAACGTCTCATCGTCCTCCCCGGTGCCAAAGTCGCCACGGGGGCAGACGAGGATCATTTCGCCGTCGAAGACGTCTATCATGAACGTCCGATGGGCTACCATGCCCGCGATGGGGGCGAGAACCTCGCCGATGATGTGTGGAAGGATCCTGCGCGACGGAAGAAGAATTTTGAGTATTGTCCTGAGTTGGCGATTATTATGCCGATGAAGTTGCAGCGGGAACGGTGTGATGGGGATAATCAGATGGGGGAGATTGTGGCGGGGTCGAAGGTTTGAGTTTTTTCTGAGGAGGAAGACTGGGTGTGATATGATATGATATGGCGGTTGGTGATGAGGGAGGATGAAGTTCCCCTTTCTTCCTTGGTGGCGTTAGGGAGGAGCTCTTCTTGTATGTATGTACTTTTCTTTCTTTTTACCATTTCTGGGGCGTATACTATTTTCTGCATGGATGGGTGGATGGATGGATGGATGGAGGAATAGGATGGAATGTGATAAGATGGGATGGGATGGGGAGTTTCTTTGCGGGCGTATGGGTGTTTAGAAGGAATGGAGTTTTTATTCTCTCTCTGTTGTATTTTTTTCCTGGAGGGGAGAAGGGGGAGAAGGGATTAAAAATATTATATCAAATGTTCAGACTTTTCTTTTAGTTTTGCCATTACTTCTTTTTATGGGGGGGGAGGTTTCTTGTGTGAATCTTTCTTGTGTGAATCTTGTTTTAATATTTTTATTTTTTACTCTTCTCAATATGTGAAGCAGAAAAGATGGCAACTTGGTACTATTCCGAGGAATTTTTATCCAGGTGGTAGGATCGAAACATTATATCTAATCCCGGACCAGGACATAGAATAGAAAAAGGTAGAATAGTAATAGGTATATATATAACCAACCTAGCCTACCTCGCCTCTCTTCTATAACTTAATTCTTTTCTATACTACTATTATTCTTATATATTAATAGTACTACTATCTTTATTACTATCTAGTAATAATCCTTAATAATACCTTACCTTTATTATAGATATAGATATATATATAGATATACTAATTTTAAGTTATTATTTTATATAAGTACTATATATAGTATCTTTTATATACTTTACCCTAATAATAACTAAAGTATAAATTATAAAAAGATACTTAAAAGATAAGATATAAACTAAGCTAATATATAAGTTAGTTCTAGATTATCTATATATTTCCACTTTTAGCTCTCTTGTTATTATACTCTTTCTCTTACTCTATTTCTATTTTTTTTTTAAAGAAAATTAGAAGATAGAAAGAACGAAGAGAGCTAGTAAAACATCCTAAATATACTAAAAGTCGGAAATAACTAAATCGTAAATCGTAAATCGTAAATCGTAGATCGTAAATTACTACTTTTTATAAGTAAAAGAAGTAAAAGATTAAATCTTTTATTAAGTTTAGACCTACTCTCTCTCTCTCTCTAAAGAGCTATATATTAAGTCTCTGGAAGATATATTTAGTCCTTATTACTTATTTTCTTCAAGAGAATAATAATAGTTAAATTATATATATATTACATATATAGTTAGCTTTCGATAGACAGTCTACTATCTAGGTAGTCTATTCTTATATTATTCTTAAATTAAATAAAGAGAGAGATAGAGAGGAAGAGAGAGAGAGGCTAGAAGAGAAAGAGTATAAGAAGTAAATAAAAAAAAGAGAGGAAGAAGAATACTTACATACGCTAGAGCTAATATTCCTCTGAAATGTTTACTTCTCTCTTCTTCTTACTTCCTCTCTCTTCTTTCTATATACTTATACTTCTTAAATAGATAAGAAGGTTAGTTTAGAGAAGGAAGAGAGAAGGAAGGAAGAGAGAAGAAAGAAAGAGAGAAGAAAGAAAGAGAGAAGAAAGAAAGAGAGAAGAAAGAAAGAGAGAAGAAAGGAAGAGAGAAGGTGAAAGAGAGAGAGTATAAGAATAAATGATATAATAGTAGAGATAGAAATAAATTTAAATCTAAGAGCTTTTAACCTCTTCTTACCTTTTATATTTTACGATTTACGATTTACGATTTAGTTATTTCCGACTTTTAGTAAATTCAGGATGCTATAGCTAGGTAATATTTACTTTTAGCTTATTAAATTTATATCTATTCCGAAAGACAGAAGAGAGTTATATGAACAGATTAGTAGAACCACAACCACAAGCGAAAATCTGGGACGTTCGTAGTGGAGACTAGGTAGTACCTAGTTGATATATATTCTAGCTTTCTTACTTGAATTTTACAAGTTATTGGAGTATCTTTTCAGTCTATTTCTATTTTTGGGTTATTTGTGATAGACATTGTGGCATGGATAATTTAATGTGAAGTGGAATTGGCGAGAGGTTTATTGAGTAAATTATATAACTTGTTTTTACATCTGGTTGTTGCTGGATGATGAGTAACCCACGAGTCTTCAAGATAACCCAGCATTGGCGACGAAAATCAAGCGCGAGGAAGCTATTAAAGAACTACGAGGTGGTTGGTATGAGCGCTAAGTCGGTACCTAAATCAGTGAGGATTTTCCAAGTGAGCGTTCGTAGTTCAGCCTTGAATGGACTTACGAGTAAGCTATAGCTTCTTTTTAGCCACTACATTTGAGCGTGAGTATGCTACGAGTTACCTACGAGTAAGTTATTACCGAGTAAGTTATCAAGTAAGCTACCAAGTAAGCCACCAAGTAAGGTGCCAAGTAAGTTGCCAAGTAAGCTACCAGGTAAATTTCCAGATAAGCTATCAAGTAAACGATCAAGTAAGCTATCAAGTAAACGATCAAGTAAGCTATCAAGTGAGCTATCAAGTAAGTTATCGAGTAAGCTATCAATTAAGCTACCAAGTAACCTACTAAGTAGGCTATCAACAAGTAAGCTATCAAGTTGCGAGTCAACTGTACTTTTGTGAGTAAGCTACGAAAGCGAGGAGAATGATCACGTGTGCTGAGGGGTGTGCCTTTGGTGAGCCAAGTGTCCGAGATTTTAAACTCTGAGGAAAACATATTTGGCGCTAGATTACAACTTGCAGTCCTTGTGTGATCCCAATTATTAGATCGGTCAATGGATATACTTTTAGGTCACGCTTCTGAATAGCAACCGAGGCTCTTCATCGGGCTTCCGATAAAATTCCAACAAAACATCTACAGCACTAATCTATGCAACATATGTCACACGATATGTGTACTATGGACCAGATGGCCTGATATACACAAGTGCGTTTCCATCGCCTCTGATATCATGTCTTTCAATGTTCTAGAAACCCAGAGATATCGCCCTGGAAGCAGGAGATTCCTCCTCATTCCTCAAAGTTGGGGTACATACACATTTCGCAGAACGCCGCGTCCAACTCCAAGATTTCCCCACCTTTCGGAGCATACAGAGCTTATCGTAAATGATAAAGCCCATACAACGTATACCCTTCATTCCACTATCTCTAATTGGCAGTGGCGAGTCCCCCGCGGCTTATCTTGTCTGCCCTGATTCATGGATTCATGGTATCAGCCTTGGAGGGGAAGCTCCCCGAAGCTACCCCTGTTTACTAGTGAGAGCTGTTCCTGGAGCTTTGATAGACAGGTACTTAGGTCATTGAGATGACACGAAATTTTATTTAGTGCTACGTTGCTTGTGTACTTAAATTGTGTTCCTGCTTTTTTCAAACTTTGTTCTCTCTCCTACACACTTCAAGCTCCAATTACACGCCAATCACATCAAATCAGTTCAAAATGACTACTCCTTACCACCTCCCCGAAGATATCTCCAAGATCAAGCCATTCGTATGGGATGATAAATATGATTTCCCTCGCGACCTTGTCGGATACGGCGAAAACTCATTCAATCCCCAATGGCCCAACAAAGCAAAGATTGCAGTTTCTTTCGTGATCAACTACGAAGAGGTAAGTTCTTAACTTCTCTGCCTCAAAGTCCATCCCTAACGAGTTCGAAGGGAGCAGAACACACGGTACTTAATGGCGATGTCCATTCAGAAACACATTTGTGGGAAGCAGCTGGTATGGGCTTGAAGGTCCAGGAACGAGCAGTAAATGTCGAATCCGAATATGATTATGGTGCGAGAACTGGTGTTTGGCGTCTCTTCCGTCTTTTCAACAAATTCAACTACAAATATACACTTTACGCTGTTGGGAAGGCGATTGAGGATAACCCGGCTGTTGGAATTTCATCGGTAAAGAATGGACATGATGTTGCATCGCATGCGTATAGAGTAGGTTTTCAATTTCTGTTCTATTCCTTCTTTCTTCTTCCTGCTAATATCATGTAGTGGATCGATTACGCAGACATGTCCGTCGACCAAGAGAAAGCATACATCAAAAAGGAAATCGAAACCATCCGCGATATCTGTGGCGAACCACCAAAGGGCTGGTACTATGGCAGACTCTCAAGTAGATCCCAAGCTCTGGTCTGGGAAGTATACAAGGAGATGGGAGTTCCTCTACTCTGGGACTCAGACTCATACGCCGACGACCTACCATATTGGGTCGACGTTCCAGCTGAAAAGGATGAGCCCGAACCCAAGGGAATGCTTATGATCCCATACTCATACGGTTAGTCCCGTCTCAAAACCATCCGTTTTTTACCCCTACTAATGTTTCGCAGATTGCAATGACTATAAATTCAACGTCCCAACCGGTTTTGGGGGACCAACAGATTTCTACGACCACGTAAAGAACGCCTTCGACACCCTATACGAAGAAGGAACAGAGGGATCACCAAAAATGATGACCATCGCTCTTCACTGCCGTTGTATTGGTAAACCAGGACGATTCATGGCGTTGAAGAAGATTGTGGAACATATTGCTTCAAAGCCGGATGTTTGGGTTGCAACGAGGACACAGATTGCTGAGCATTTTAGAGAGAAGTTTCCATATGAGAAGGGATACTTGGCTCCGGGTGTGAAGAGGGCTGAGGCTGCGAAAGTTCAGGATGCTTGGCCTGCGCATAAGGCTCCGCCTGTTTAGATAGTTGGAGGGGGTTTAATGGAATAAGTGTTTAATGTTTGAGCTTATTGTTTCTTGTCCTCACTTTTTTGTGGAGAATGTTCTTGCACGAGTTGGGATTATGATTCGCTAGACGGTACATCCGAACAATACTAGTCAAATATCATTACTCAAAGAATTCTAGAACAATTACATTAAGTGGAAATAGTAACATAGGGGTGCAAAGAAAGCATGATAAGCATATAGTTCTTCCTCGCAACTCCACTCATAAATCTTCCTTGTCCCAAATTCGTTGAAGAAAAAGATTTTTTTCAATGAACTTCCGTGCCACAGTTTCAATTCTGGTCACTTCTTTTCATTAACTTGAATGGGTCGAGTATTTAGTTTGCTTGAATGATCATTGTCATTTCTGTATTCTTCTCGTAATCTGTTAAATGCAACAAGCTATACACTGTCGAGCCCCAGCTTCAATAAAACTCGTCGCGTCAAATTCTCTTGCTCCAGTTCAATATAATCATCAATCATCAGTCTTCCATCTTCATCATTAATTCATTCCCTAAATACCGAATCCTCCAAGTCCCAAGTATTTTTGATCTGTGGTTTACAATTAGTCCACAGATATCTGGATAGCAATGCAAAAGTGGGGTATACCAAAAACTCACACCATTCAGAATTCATGTTGTCCCTTATATTATGACGTCCCCAAGTTTGAAGAATACCACGTTAGACTTCTCATATACTGAGTATTTGGCACCGCGTGAGAGGTGGATGAGGAGGAAGAGGAGGATACTGAGGTCAGAGAGTGGGTAGAGCATTTTGGAGGCGGGGTACAAGCAATTTGGTTTCGAGATATGGATGTATGGATTTTGGAATTGTAGTAGATTGATTTCACCCCAAAAAAGAGTGATTGAACCCACAGAAGAGAAGTCTTTCCGGTGTAACTTTCAGCTAGAATTATTGTTACATAGGACGTACGATAACGACATAGTAGCCTTGCATGTGTAGAACACCAACCACCTCAGCCTCGAACTCAATTGCGGAACGCTTCGTCAACCCCTCATTTCACAACAGAATCGTAGCAAAAGCTTCATATGTAGCATCAACAGAAAATCCTCCATGTTCAACCAAAGAACCCAATTAATAATAAGCCCAAAGGTATTGCAACATGATGATTCGCCCCACAAGTATGTCTTTTCGGAACAGCGATATGATAACATTTCGGAGTGGACCCCTCACTTTGATAAGAAATGCTTATCCAACTTGCAAGAGAAGGGAAAACCCTCCCACCTATCGCGGCAGCATGGTACCTATGATTATGTTGGCCGTCATAGTAGATGCGTGTTGCTAGGACACCGCAGGAATAGAGTGGGTTACTTTCCTATTCTTCTTTTGCATACCTCTTTGCCCAAAACTTTGAATAGCTTCAATTTATTCTGAAGTAAACTCCTCTTTTGGTTTCTCTCAACCTCTCTCTTCGTGTTTTCAAAACAGAAAAACAAAATGGGTTCAATAGCCCCAGCCCCAGCCCACGAAGCACTTCTCCCTGGAAATGGCAAGCCAACAGATCCAAAAGCCATCCGCGGTCCCTCTTCCAAAATCTTCAAGCCCCTTACACTTGGAAATGGCACACTCCCCCTGGCCCATCGAATAATTCTCGCGCCCCTAACACGAAATCGTGCTTCTCCTCTAAATCCCAATGCCACACCAGACTCCCCAAACCGAATCTGGATCCCAACACCCTTAATAAAAGAATACTACCTCCAACGCACAACCCCAGGCGGTCTCCTAATAACCGAAGGCATCCCCCCAAACCTCGAGGGAAACGGAATGCCCGGAGTCCCTGGTCTCTTCTGCGCGGAACAAGTCGAGGGTTGGAAATCCATAGTCTCAGCCGTCCATGAAAAAGGAGGATTTATATATGCTCAACTTTGGAATGCCGGACGGGCTTCGATTCCACAACATACTGGTATGCCAACGATTTCAGCGAGTGCAACGCCATTTGAGGGGGATGATGTATATTCGCATCCGCCACCGGGGACTTCTTCTCAAGTGAAGTATCGAGATTTTCCACCTACGGCTTTAGATCAGGCTGGTATCGATCGACAAATCAAAGATTATGTTTCAGCTGCGAAAAGAGCAGTGGAAGAATGTGGATTTGACGGTATAGAATTACACGGAGGAAATGGATATCTCCCCGAACAATTCTTGTCCTCGAATATTAATGTTCGTACTGATGGTTATGGAGGAAGCCCAGAAAAGAGATGTAAATTTCCATTGGAGCTTGTTGATGCTCTTGTAGCAGCGATCGGAGAAAACAAAGTAGCTGTGAGATTAACACCCTTTGGAATGTTCAATCAAGCGAGAGGAACACAAAGATTGGAGACTTGGGGACATCTTTGCAGAGAGTTGAAGAAAAAGCATAATTTGAGCTACGTACATTTTGTAGAGCCTAGATATGAGCAGGTCTTCAGTTTGAAGGAGAAGAATGAATGTAAGAAACCCCCCTCTCTACCCTATTCATTCCTTGGTGACTAACCAAATTTGAAATAGTTCTTGAATCTTGGGGTTTCCCAGACATCGACCTTAAGTTCTTCCGCGAGATTTTCGGCGATACACCATTTATAAGTGCAGGAGGATGGAACGATAAGAACTGCTGGGGTGTTTTGGAAGAGGGAGCATATGATGCTTTTGCCATTGGAAGACTTTTCCTCAGCACGCCAGATATCGTAGAGAGATTAAAGAACGGGAACCCTCTGAACTCTTATGACAGAACGCGGTTCTATGGCCCATTTCCGGAGCCCGAGATTGGATTTTCAGACTACCCAACTTGGGAAGAAGTAGAAAAGACAGGAAAAGAGGTTGTTTGAAAATGAATGGAACGGAAGACGAGTAGACGGACGTATTTTGACGTGATTTTGGTATTATGCTTCTATATGCAAATACCATCGATGAGGCTCTAAACGCCTTGAATTCTGTTATACTGTTGTACATTAGAGATCATATAGCCTCCCAGGAACGCCAATATGATCAATTTTTTGGGTATCATTCTGGAGCCACCACACCATCAGTCTCCATGGCATCTGAAACTTCACCGTTCTGTTTTGGTTCCTCTCCTTCGCTGTCCTGAACTGGTTCCACGTGATTGAATATATAATCTTCCAGTGTGTCGTAAGTTTTGTCGAGATCATCATTGATGAAAATTTTATCGTAACTCCCCTTGAGATCTGCTTGTTGGATTTCATCCTCCGCAATCTTCAGTCTTCCCTTAATATCCTCTTCGGTTTGTGGGCCTCGGGACCGCAAGCGACGCTCCAATTCCGCCATATTTGTTGGGGCAATGAAAATGAGACGTGCCACGAAACCATTATCTTTTGCTTGTTTAATGCCCTGAGGCTGGTTAGAATATGAATATATTTACGAATCAACAGGGGCCACTTACGTGATACTCCATCTCCATCACTGGCACCTTATTCTCGGCAATGATGCTTTCGACCACTTTCCAACTGGTGCCGTAATCATTCTTGTTGTAGCAATTATACTCCATGAATTGATCTCCGTCTCGCATCATGGTGTGGGTTTCCTTGGTGATAAAGAAATAATCCTTACCATCTACCTCACCTGGTCGGGGAATCCGAGTCGTATGTGAAACCTTTCTCTTGAGAGCTTTGGGGTGCTTCGCAATTAATCTCTTAAGGAGTGTGGACTTCCCAACACCACTGGGTCCCGCAAGAATAATCGGTCGACGATCTTTTGGAAACAACAATTCCTCATTGGTCGTACTCTCCTCTTCAACAACGGCGACTGGTTCTTTAAATTTCACCTGATCGAGGAAAACCTCATCAATACTGTCGGACCGATCAATCTTATCGAATGCCACAAGCTTCGAGGTACTCGCGATACGCAGCGCTCTCCAACTTTTACTTGCTTTGGCCTCTTGGGCAGCAAGTTTCTCGTCAGAGCCTTCTTGCGCCATTTCAATGTCCATATCATCAAGCTCCATTTTGCTCTTGAAGCTTTTGACAGAGGGGAGCTCGTATCTCGAAGGGTCCTTCAAACGGTCTAACCCGGCCTGGGCATCGTTTTCTGATAAAAATTTCAGGTTCAGAGAGCCTAGAGGGTTTGGACGAAGTCGTTTATTGGTGGTAGCTTTGCGGGCATCGGCTTTTATAGAGGTGTATTCATCAGGCGAAATGGCTGGCTTGGTAATGGGAGGACAATTCTCGATTTTCCATCTGACCCAATTCTTGTCTCTTGCAATAACAGATTCGACCATGCGATGGAAATGAGGACCGTCAAGCCCCAATTTAAGAAGATCGAGAACGGAACCTTTCGTGAATTCGGCCCATTTTGTCTGTAGACATGTTAGTTTGCATCCCGGTTTTATAAGAACAAATGGACTTACATCGTCTTCACTAAGAATCTGTTTCTCGTACATGACTGATTTATTTGGGTTGGCGGGTTCAGCTTTAGCCAGTTTCTCTTTAGCACCAGCACTCAAGGATAATAAAAAGTCCACTACAATGAGCACTTGTACGAGTATATGTCTCCGAAATGAGAGATCGCTAATCTATAAAGGAATAAGTGACTTCAACAGGCTACCGCAATAAGCTTCTTACCTCGAGTTCGAATAAATCTGGGCTGGTGAGATATTTTGGATTAAAAGCGTTGGCCAGATCATCATCACCTTCTCCTCTCTTTCGCTTGGGACTTCTCTTGTTTTCGTCGGCAGCTTGTGGCGGTGATCGCGTGGGACGACTACTACTTTGGTTTTGGACCGCCTTGAACATAACTTTGGTAGCTTCCACCCCGGCTTTGAATCGATCGAATGTTTCCTTTTCAAAGAGGCTTTTTGGTTGACTGAAACTTTGTTGTAATGACCAAAAAATGGGATATAATTGATCTGGAGTCAAAGGTTCCACCTCTTTTACACTGCTAGCTGAACTGTTGCCTCGGTCCGTTGATTTCGACGGAACCTTTAATGTGGAACCGTTTACTTTCTTTTCGGTATCGACATCCATGGTCTGCGAGTCGGCTCCTTTTGAGGCATTTTCGTCAAAGACGGTGGTATTTTCGGTATGAAATTCGCCTCGCAAGTTGACAGAGCTCTTGTCGCCCAAGGGAAAGCTTTGGAACAAAAATATAAAGACTCTTCCGCAAAACGACGTATCTTCGGCCCGGGAAAGGCGACGTAACAGCTCATTGCAACTTCTAAGTATAACTAATTGTTTCGATCCGAAGTGTTTTGCAGTTATAATGTCTCGCCGTGACTCTAGAAAGTCGAAGACCTTTCGGCATGCTGCGATTGTTTGGGTATCCAGGAGTCCCTCCACCAACCAGAAGTAAAGGGCTGGGTCGCATTGCTCGTCGTCGGAGAGGATAGAGATAATGTCCAAGAGATGCCATAGCTTCATAAACTCTGGCGTATCTATTGTTGTAGTGGCCTATGGTCCGTCAGATATGTTCCTTGCCTCGATGCTATGCGCGGCTCACCAGTAAATCGTTGAATGTGTCTCGAACGGCGGTTTCGACAGCTGCATATTGACTTCGTTTTCGCTCTTTGACATCCGCAGGCGCAATAGGGTCGAAGACTGAATTGACACGTTCCGAGATATCTCCCAGGTCGGCTTTGTTCAAGGGTGGTTCGATGGTACCGTTGGGTTTGGCAGCTTCCGCCCGCTGGATCAACTCTTCGAGTAGGGATCTGAAGTCGGCAACCGCCTGCACCCCATGACCAGCCATCTTGGTAGATATCCTAAGGTGTTCTGATCTTGTGCGCGACGACGGCCGTGGAGACTCGATACCGATACCTTCTTGTCGTGTGCAGGTGCAGGTGGTGGGAGAAGTAGGTAAGGCTGGGTAAGGTTGTAAAAGTTAAGGTTGTGCCTGAACGCGAGGCCAGGGACAAGGCTTGCGCATGGCCGAAAATATATTTGGCGATTTGAGCCCGTCGCGTAAGGTTACTGGGCTGGCCTTGAATAACCTGAAGCGCGGAATCATTCACACCCACTTGTCCCAATCAACACCACAATGGCGCCCAGGAAAACGAAAGCGAGTGCTGCGAATCACAAGGAGAAGGTTGAGGAAAGTGGACCAGCGGAGGTAGAGTTGCAGGACGATGGCTCGGTGTTTGTGCAGCTGGCGCAGAGGCTATGGCAGAAGCGATCAACAAAAAAGGCTACGACTACGAAAGTAAAGGTCAAGGACATATCCGAGATATGGGAAATATTGGAGAAGGAAAACTTCACGTTCAAGAGTCTTTTGTCCCTGGAGAATCTGCAGATTCTCGAGAGGTAAGGCGCATTTTCCGTCTGTGTTGATGTTGACCGTACTGACTGCGAGCATAGTTACCTATGGCCTGGCTACAACGAGGATTCATCCAATTTCCATGTCATATTGATTGTTCTGATCACAAACATCAAAACTAGAGAGCATCTGCAAACATGGGGTAAGCTCAATTGGGTGTTGTGCTGTGTTGCGCCTGTGTACTAATCGATGACTTTAGATCTATTTACAGACAATGCTCCCGAATTTTCAACCCTATTCCGTCGAATTCTGTCCATGACCTTGGATTTCACCCTCTCTGCTACGATCCGAACACATCTTCTCTCGTTCATAATCAGTGCATTTCAGTCATTAGACAGTGGGATAGTAAGGAAGGAATGCGCCCCTCTGGTGTCTATTTCAATATGGCACAATATTTCAGACGAAAAGAAGAGAGAACGCAAACTGGATCAGAGTGTGCAATTACGGAAGGCTTGGAGAGCTGCTGCCAAACGATACGACGCTGCGGATGACGCAGTCAAGCCTCGATTGCGATTTGAGCGTTCTTGGCTCTTCACATTAGTACTCGACTTTTTAAACCAGCTCTACAACGAGAAAAGCAAGCCAGGTACGTATTCTAGCCATCCAGGAAATGCCCAAACTAACAATTCGGTAGATGACATTCTCTATTGTGAACGCTTTATCGAATTCTTATCCGACCTGCAGAGTCAGTTACCAACGAGGAGATATGTCAACACTCTCCTTCAAGACTTGAACATTATTACCGCCATCCGTATGTCCCCAGCTTTCAATGACGAGGACAACGGACTGGTGAGAGATTTGTATTCCTTGCTCAAGCATTATACCTACTTTTCCATCGATGATTTCACTGGAATCCAACATTCCCGCACAGAGGCGTACGAGCGGCATTGCGCCACGTTGGCCTCGCTACAGCGAGTGTCTCTCAAACACTTCAAGGAGAAGCTGACTGTCCTTGCGCTGTCCAATTACGGCTCAATCGACAGACGCACAGAGCTTGAGGATCATCTGGGAACTCTCTCCGATGCTGAAATTTCTGAGTTATGCAACCTACTCGATTTCCGGACCTCATATCCAGAGTCTACAAAAGTTGTTACTGATCGGCAATTCCTTACCGAAGTTCTCCTTTCTGGACACGAGAAGCGGAAAACATTTCAGGAGACGGCACGTGATTTGAGCGTCCTACCAACGGAACTCACACTGTTCGAGCCTGCATTGTTAAGAAACGACAATTACGATGGATCACAACCTCTCGCCATTCCTAAACTCAACCTACAGTATCTCACTGTTGGAGATTTTCTCTGGAGATCATTTATCCTCCATCGCTGCGAATCTTTTTATGAGATTCGAAAACATGTCGAAGATACAATCAAGAGACTACGACCAACGATAGGCCGAAATGGGCAGACGACATTTGATGGGTTTTCCAAGATGGCTTTGCCTGTCACAAAACCTGCGTAAGTTCTGGTCCACATGCACTAATGACACATCTGACATGATTTTAGTATAATGGAAGTTGTACCAGCTCTTGTTGGTGATGATAAGCCTTCTGCCATTCGCGCCGAAATCACTTTGGACGTCAGCCGTTTATCGGACAACATCCGAAGAGAATGGGATCAATTCCGACAGAACGACGTAATTTTCCTGTTGGCTGTGCAAGCCCCAGATGATTCCAAAATGATTACCAACGGCGGTGTTGCAACTTCTGATGCACAACGTATAGGTCTCAAATATCTCCGAGCAGCCGAAGTCACCCAAGTGCTGGACGACAAAGGTCGCATGCTAAGGGATCAGAACGGCCAGAATAATGGACGCGCCCACATTAGGCGTCTCCAGGTGAAGCTGGACGCAGCTATGTACAAAGAGGACATGGATCGCGTGGCCCAAGGCAAACCTAACATTTACGAAAGTATGAACTTGGTTGTGCGTCGCAGAGGTGGCGAGAACAACTTCAAACCTATTCTGGAGTCGATTCGCAGTCTAACTTTATCTGATGTTCCTTTGGCCTCTTGGCTTCATGAAGTATTTTTAGGTTATGGGGACCCGGCCGGAGCAACTTATACGCATCTCTCAAATCGAATAAAAAAGGTCGACTACCGCGACACTTTCCTTGATTGGCAGCATCTGGTAGAGAGCTTGCCTGGGAAATCAGTCGAGCCTGGATTTGATGTGGAAGGAAGTTTTGGACCTCCATATGTGCTCCAGTCGGTTTCCAAGGTAACTGAAGCGCCAACCAAAAAGCCTTCCAAAAAGAGACGCCGAGACGCCGAGCCAGTTCCCCAAGAGGTAGAATCGCAATCCGTTGAAGTAGGAACGTATAAGCCAGCCAACACTGGACCTTACCCAATGGATGCCCCAAAACTGAATCAAATCAGATTTACACCAGCCCAGGTCGATGCGATTATCTCTGGAACACAACCCGGTCTGACTATTATTGTCGGACCTCCCGGAACTGGCAAGACGGACGTCGCAACCCAAATTATCAATAACATATATCATAACTTTCCCAACCAGCGAACTCTTCTAATTGCCCACAGCAACCAAGCTTTGAACCAGTTATTTCAAAAAATTGTTGCCTTGGATATCGACGAGCGCCATCTACTAAGATTGGGTCATGGAGAGGAGGATTTGGATACTGAGGCCAATTTCAGCAAGCATGGTCGTGTCGAATCATTCCTCGAGAATCGAGATGGTTACTTGAGAGAAGTCGACAGACTTGCAGCAAATTTCAACGCTCCTGGTGCTCATGGTAGTTCTGCCGAAACTGCTGGTTACTTCAACTCGGTCTACGTAGAGCCTGCTTGGACGAGATTCGAGGAGTTTGCCAAAACAGTAGATGCAACCCCAGAAAACATCATGGGGGCATTCCCATTTTACAACTACTTCTCGAACGCACCCCAGCCACTTTTTCCACCTAATGCTAGCAAGGACACAATCCTCGACATTGCGAACGGTTGCTATCATCATGTCTCAAAGATCTTCACCGAGCTTGCTGATGTCAGACCATTTGAGATTTTGCGCCGCGATCGTGACAGATCAAACTATCTCCTCATCAAGGAAGCACGAATTATTGCTATGACCTCGACGCACGCAGCCATGCGAAGACAAGAAATTGCGTCTCTTGGTTTCCACTACGATAACGTGGTCATGGAAGAAGCAGCTCAGATCACAGAGATCGAGAACTTCATCCCGTTAGCACTACAGAATCCCAAAAAGGGCGAAATGCCGTTGCAGCGTGTCATTCTCTGTGGTGATCACTTCCAGAATTCCCCCGTTATTCAAAATCTCGCTTTCCGCCAGTACGCAAATCTGGAGCAATCTCTTTTCTCTCGACTGGTTCGTCTCGGTGTTCCAACCATCAATCTTGACCAACAAGGTCGTGCTAGACCCCCAATAGCGGCTCTGTACTCGTGGCGATACGAGAATTTAGGGAACCTGCCTCTTGTCTCGGCTCTGCCAGAATTTCAAGCTGCGAATGCGGGTTTCAAGTACGATTACCAGTTCATTCAAGTCAATGATTACAAAGGCAAAGGAGAATCAGAACCAACACCACATTTCATCCAAAATCTCGGAGAAGCAGAGTACGCTGTAGCAATATACCAGTACATGCGACTTCTTGGCTATCCAGCAGAGAAGATATCGATACTGGCAACCTATGCTGGTCAGCGAGCCCTGATCAAGGATGTTCTAACCCACAGATGTGCCAAGAATCCGCTTTTCGGTCTTCCCAAGATCGTCACGACGGTTGACAAATATCAAGGAGAGCAAAACGATTGTACGTATTTTAACCTTGAAAGCGTGAACCTTGCTAACATTATCCAGACGTTATTCTCTCTTTGACTCGTACATCTCGTGTTGGATATCTCCGTGATATTCGCCGTCTCACAGTCGCCCTTTCACGAGCTCGTCTGGGCTTGTACATCCTCGGTCGGCGGGAAGTTTTCGAGTCTTGCTTTGAGCTTCGTCAAGCATTTGATCTCCTCCTAACGCGACCCGATAAATTACAACTAGTCACTGGAGAGTTGTTTCCCAGCAAGAGAATCCTCGCTGAAGAGGAAGGTTTAGATGTACCCGGTCAGGTGCAGATGGAGAATGTGGAGCATCTAGGCCAGTACGTCTTTGAAATGACCAAGTCCAAAGTGGACCAAGTCAGAGCTCAGCAAGGTCTTCCTGAAGCGGAACTTGAAGTCGTGCCAATGGAAACGGAGTTGGACCATATACCAGAAGAGGGAGATGAGGATGTTGAGGCAATGAAGGATGGGTTTGAGGCTGAGGAATAATTGGAGACATGGATGGTGCATTGCTTCGGCGTTTTGTATGATAATGTGATTATTCTGTTACATACCCCAAAATTGGCTTATGGATAAATGGAAAGGGCTGGGTTATGAAATGAATTGTTTCCACATCGCCACCGTAATAGCCTCGCCGTAAACAAAAAGCAACGATAAGTAGTATTTTCATGCTTGCAGTCCCTGCGTTTTATTTCAACGTCCCATTTTATAGGCCATTATCCTATATATTATCCAATTTAATTGTCCTTGACGGTTGAAACAAGATGCTAGGTTGGTAGGCAAGTACAAGCATCAAACCAACTCATTCACACCCCGAGTTCTCCCTCGAGTAACATGGTTCGGCTCCTCGTCCTCTAACTCTCTTCCCAAATACCCAGTCGAAAATTCAAATACCGTACTTTGTTGAGAGGCCTGAATTGATTGTTTCTCCGTTGCCGTCTCCCGCGTTTCCAATTTAGCAGATTGGACTATTCTTTTTCTCCGTTCCCAGAGGAAAAGAAGTGACATAAGAAGCAACATGATTACAAGTGGCAAACTTGTTGCTGCTCCGACTGTGCCTACCTTTTTAGAGGAGCAAGCTAGGGTTCCAGGCGTACCTACCAGAGTGGTTGTTGTGACGAGCGAGGAGATCGTTGTTGATGCCAATATTGAGGTAGATGAGGATAAAAGGGTAGGCCCCCCTTCCTCCCAGACATAAATTCAATCGCTGTCAAATTTAAGGACAAAGCCTCACAGGATGAGATCTGGGTTCGCCCGGGAGTAAATGGCTATTTAATTAAAAACTAAGGATGGTCCTTGAGGCTTTGATACAATATAACGACCGCAAAAAAGATTAAAAAAAGAGCAATACTATCTAAACTAGCTGTCCAAGAGATGTTCAAATTTTCAACCCAGATCTTTTTGCCGCCAGAAGGAGCTTTTCTTTAAAGCGTCAATATACCTATTACGAGTAGCCTCCTCTCGCCGCCCATACCACCTCAAAGAGCGCTTGCCTCCACCATATGATGACGATTCGGTATAAGAAACAGACGAAGAAGTATCCATTTTCGATAAGCGCCAACTCGTCCCCCAAAGTTCGTCGTGCCAGTCCACTGTCGAATAGGCATTTATATTTGCGTGGAGAGTGGAATTTGTGGGAATTTGGCACTCCATGATAGCTGTGTACGGCAGCAGGATTCGTCCATTGAAAGATATGCTAATGCGGTCGGGGGGGACGCCCGTTATATCTCGGAGCCTTTCCAGGACGTGTGACACCAGCCAGGTACCATCCAGATCAGATATGACGACAGTGCGCGCTTTGAGCCCTTTAACAAAAATCTGATCCGGGGTAATGAGCTTAGCCGCAGGTCGAAGTGAAGCCGTTAACTTGTTGCTACTGGCAGCATCAGTTGCATGCACTGTCACCATGGACCAAGCATCGGCATCGTCGCTTTTCCCGGCCACTGCAGAACCAGTTTGGGAAGTATTTCCTTGACATGGCAAAGTCGATAAAGCAGTTTCGTATGTCGAGGCACTACAGATGCTCAGCAGCATGGTTCTAGGTTGGCTTGCTGGTGCGGTTTTGTAGGTCGAACGACTTGCCATACTTGGGAAGGTGAAGCTGACGATAGCACTTGCGGATTGAGGCCTTTCAATAGTTGACGCGGTGATAATAGAGTCGGCTCCGCGAGAAATTGTTCGAATGGTACCACTGTAGTTGTCTAAAATGATCCCACGTTCTTGGTTTCGATTTTCAGCGTCATCGAGACGCACTAGGAGGAGACTAAGATTGTGCTTGAGCTGTCGAACATCCTCTTCAATCCTTTGTGATGAAGCGCGAGTAGTACTGGTGTTGATACTACAATGTAATATGTTAGTAGTCGTTCAGCTAAAGGCGCAGTGGATGACTCCGTGAAAAGTTAAGAAGGAGGTGATCGGAAGCTTACAGGTTAGCCATTGCAATCGTCACATTCAGTGTGATTTTATGCGCAGCAAGATGCTCTTGTAGAACCTTTATCTCTCTCTCTTTCCATGTCGCGCGGATACTGTTCCATTTGCTCACGTCCACCTTTGGTTTGACAGACTTGTCTCTTGTTAGGGGCCATTTTGTCGACTTCCCCCTGGCATTCTTGTCCACCACCACCCTGAACTCCTTGACAAATTCATTTATGATGATCTGTAGATCTTTAACAATGGACACAGAATTCGCCAGCACTCCACCTAGGTCTTCTGAGATAGATGGGTGTAGCAGTCCCAGCACCATATCCTCATCATGGAGGTATCCATCTAGGGTCCCTAATACCGAATAAAAGCCTTTCAGATCGTACGATATAGCTCGAAGATGTTCCGGTGCTTCAATTATCTGGTCGACAGTGTTGTATATTGCTTTGCATACAGAGAAGGCCGTCGTGACCAGTGCGACGGCTCCAGTTGCAACGGACAGTGGGTCTGGCATCAGGCAGGAAGCGAAATCGAGAACTTTACCAACGACTGACGTAGAGAGGTTGTAAAATTGTTTCTAGAAGGTGTTGTGTTGTCGCTAGAAAACTAGCAGACTGCTTGGTCGTGCTCCGCCCTGAGGTGAGGCTGTGTTGGTCTGTACTTCGACCAATAGCGTGAAATTATATCTAGGTAGATCATAAGTCACCACGGGCATATAAAATGGAAGCGAGGCCGAACCTCAGGAGGGATTGTTCTTGGTCGGGCTAAATTCCCTCTCAGTAATTTATAATAAATTAACCACTCACAATTCACAAGTCCTATAACTGGGTCAGTTAAGAGTGATTTGCCTTTTCTAATTATTTAGTTAATATAGATACTAAAACTTTCTCGTGTTGCTTATTTTAGTGGCTATAATAACTATGCGATCAACAAAAATATTTCACCACCTGCTTGTCTAACTATGCAGATTGTAAATCTCATCTGTTTAGTTTGATTTTCGAAAAAATTGAACGAGTGTTTGTTTTATTACAAACTGTTGAAAAGGCTGATTTGGGAGGTGATCTTGGTGAGGAGGAAGCACAGCGCTAGCTAGATACGGAAGCGCGCGAGAATACGAGTAAGGTTTTAGCCTTTGATAGACGAATAAGCCGACCTTGTCGTTTTTAACAGAGGAGCAAATTATATTTATACCTTTTTAGCCTTTAGGAGACTAATAGGTTAAATAGACTAATAAGTTAAATTTTATAAAGTTAAAAGCTAAATATAATTAATTATATATATATTCTCGGTAGATAAAAGGTATCTTTTACTTTTAGAAGTACTATAATAAATAGTTTAGAAATTTCATCTTTTACTCTCTAAAAGAGTAATAAGTCGAATATAATGAATTATTTATATAAATGATATATATTTTTTAACTTTTAATAGAGTAATAAGTGTTGAAAACGCTTGAATCGTAAATCGTAAATCGTAAATTACACAAGTTAGATACTTATAGCTAGATTTAAACTAAATTCTTTTTTATTTAAAGCCCCTTAGATACGTAGTAGCTTTGATGATAAGGATATCCTTTTCCTACGCTATATAATCCCCTCTCTCTTTCTCTCCCTCTCCCTCTTCCTCGTCCTCCTTCTCCTCCTCTTCTTCTTCTTCTATAGAGTAGATTAATAGTAAGAAGGTATTAAGGCGATGGCGATACGATAGTAAGCTTGCTTTTTCCAATTTACGATTTACGATTTCGTCTCTTTAGATGATTTCGACTTTTTCGTATTTTTAGGATACTGTATAAATAGAGTCTTTAGATTAAACTTGAGTTTTCATATACTATAATTTAAAAAAGACAGTGGTATATTATAGGAATACACACTACGAAAAAAGCTATAGCATCTTAGCTTTTGGTATTTTGGAAGTATTATGAAATGAAGCTATTACCGCTTAGTTTAGGGAGCCCCCCCTTCTTCCTAGGGTTGACGTAACAGTGGATTTAGAAGGTAGATAGTACCTAGCGGGAAATAAGTACTACTAGATTTAAGGTGGCCCAGATGATTCATTAACCTACTTCAGAAGTCAGATGAACAGTGAACTTGATGAATTTGTGTCTTTCTGGTATAAATGAAATATATTATCAACGTACATCTGAAATGAAACTAAAACTCAAATATCTATACTCGCATTTAATTTTCAACGCCTAACAGCAAGACTTCAAGGAGTAAGAGAGAGTACTGTAAAGGCCGACTGTGAAAGTATAAAAACCCTATCATGCCCCGATAATTTTTTACTAGTCGCTCAAGCTAGCTTCCCATGAGGAAGACAATATGGTTGGATATGAAAACCACGGGAGTTTGCGGGAAAGATTAAGGTACTTTTTAGAGATCGATAAAGAAGCAGAAGCCCAGAGGAAGAGAAGCTGTAATGCTTGCTCTGTGGCATGGATAACTTACTTTTATATAGGAAGGGGAGATATTCGACAGTGAAGAGGCTATCGACAATAGCACCCAGTTTTACACCGAGTTAAATATATCTTTAAGCCGAGAACCTATTTTCTCCCCAAACTAGAATTTCATGGCTTGTGAAAAGAGTGGTAGACATGGAATTTTCATAATCCCTACTGGGTAACAATGGAATGGGAGTTGTAGTTCTAAGATATTAGTAGAAGTTGTCACGCTAAGAGATTTTTTAATAAGCACATGTCGTACTTAGAATGTTCAGGTCATTTACTACTGCATGGGAAATTTTTTAACAAAAATCAAATCCAACAATTTAATACAATACCTGCAAATGGAGTGGACACCTCGGGTCGAACCCTTATAATATAGGACATAACTTGGTAAGTAATTACTAGGGCGAATTTAGAGCAATGCCTTATATTTTTATTAGTTGTTTTTTAAGTTTCTATAAGTTGGTAGAGTAATTACCGTCTGGAAGAAGTAAGAATAGTGTTTAATTGTAAGCGCTATACTATTGTGAGTTCGATCCGTAGTGTCTACCTACCCCAAGGGCATAAAATCCAATAGTACAATTACTCACCTAGCCGAAATTTACCTCTAACCAATATAACAACCGCCGGCTACACGAAGTAGACATTTAAATAGTCCCTACTGCTAAAAACAAAGTACTATATGAGGAAGTAACGGCTAAAAAGAAGTACTATCTCTCTTCTACCTCGGGAATATCAGAAAAACTACAATTACATGTACGTATACTATTGCCTTAGAATAATAAGCCCGCGGATAAGAAACCATATTTATAAACTTTCTAAATTACCTCGTATTTCTACGAGCGAGTTAAGTGTTCGACAGTAGTAGTACTATCGACAGTAAGTCCTCCATACATCCACATACTTTGACCCTAAAAATAAGATACTGTATTTTCATTCACCTCTCATCCCCAGTTTTCTCGTCCACCAACAAAACTAACACTAAAAGTAAAGAGCTTCGAGATCCCGATCGCGTCTCTCCTATCGTTGGACACCCCATGTACCGAGAAAAGACTTCTGAACCAGGAATTTCCATTCTCTATATTTAGCATAAGAGAAAAGTTATAAGCTTCTTAGATTTCCTTGTGCCGAGAGTATACAATATTTCATAATTAAGAAAAATAAAATATGTAAATATCCTAACACTCCCCGCACTCTCTCTCTCCCTCTCTCTCGCTCTCTCCTTCCCCATCAACTAAAAAAACCAAAACCAAAAACGAAAACGAAAAAGCATCTCTATATAAACCCCCCACACCCCCCTCAAAGAAAACGCAACCAAAACCGAAGAAGCCGTGACATTACTCACCTTGCCGAAAGTGATACGCTAAAATCTACTTCTTAAAACCCCGTACATCCAATTCTAATTCCAAAAGTCCAGAATACTCATCCCAAGAGAGAAAATAAATTACAGTTCAATATATAAGTGTAGTATGTAAGAAAGAAGGTATTCCGACAACAATAATTCTTTCGACGGTAAACCTTCCGAGTTTTTTAAGTTTTGGTTTTTATAGAGTTTTAAGTTTGAAGGAAAGGGGAGAGATAGTTATAGTTAAATACGAAAGGGCTTACCTCTTCTCTCGGTTTAATTCTTACTTGTAACAATGTAATTTAACACGAAAAGTCCTTGTTTTCTAGGAGAGGTTTCTATTTTCACCCGCTTTTGTGGAACTTGATGCACTCGTTTTTATTCGGTTGGGGAGTTGATAAATGTATAACTTGAGATCCCATCTATTTCCTTTAAATTCGTCAGGCTACATTGAATATTTAAAGAGTAGTAAATTTTTAAATAGTACAAAATTCAACTATCTAGCTTATAAATTTTATAGATTTTATAGGTACTTAACACACACACACTCTCTCTCTCCACAAACCATCATAATCATAAAAAAAGATAAAACGTATAAAACAAAAAGTAAAAAAAAATTACCTAGGGGTATATCCAACAAGACAGAGAGAATATTCTCGTCTTTTTTCTTCCTTTTCACCTGATACCTTGCTCCCCCCTTTCCCACTAACCCCATCTTTCCCCCATTCTTCAAACCATCCCGTTGTTCCCGTTAGCTCATACCGACTAACTTGTACCACCACAAATCCCCAACAACCAAGTCCTCGGTCCACCAACAACATGCTAACCACGTTTCCGCTAACCGAGACCAACCCGGATGGCCACCTTTCAATCTACCAATCATCGTCTATCATAGGCATCGTCAAGAATTCGTGAGGGAAGGAAAATGTTGCCGTGACCCTGACCTTGAAAATCAAAATACCACCGTATCTCCGTTATCGTGAAATCGTTAGGTGAGTGGAGCAGACCGTTGAGTAACAATGAGAGGTCAAACCGAGAAATGAGGCGAGGGAGGCGGGAGAAGGAGAAAAAGGGGGAATGCCCAATATCCAACAAATGTCAAGAGAACGCCAAATTTCACAAGAATGCCTCCCACAAGCGAGTATCCCAGCAACCTGCGAACCAAAAACGCCCGGGAAAAATCTCAAAAAAGTTCAAAAACAACCTAGAAGCTCAAGCTCAAGATCAACCTTAAGTAGCAGCTCCATTCACAGGCGTAGAATCATTCGACCTCCCCGTATCCTCGCCCCCCGGTTTCCTTCCCGTCATGATCCTCACCCCGATCCCCAGTCCCTGCCCTTTCACAGGATCCAGGGCCAGTTCGCGAAAACTCACATTCACAACCTGACATATCCTGCGAATCTCGACGGGGTCCCAGCCCAGGACCTCGGTGAGCGGCCGCAGACACACGGCCTCCAACCCACTCAGTTGCGCCACGAGGTTATGCTTGCCTATCTGTCTCGCCTCAGGATCCTCTGGCCAGATACCCAGAGGGAGGAGTTTAGTCTGTACACTAGCATCCACGAAGCCCACGGCTTCGAGTCTCTCCGGCTCGAGATGTTTCCCCGTCCTATCCCTTCCCGAGAGACGCGCCGCCTCCGTGATAGCCGCAGCCCACTTCAGAACCCCGGATTCCTTGGAGAAGTAGGAGAATAATTTCTTGTGGTTGTCGAAATCAATCACCTCGATCCAACCGCCGGGTTTGAGATGCTTGAACGCCTCGCGATACATGTCATCCCAATTCTTGAAGGCACCCGCCATGGTCCGGAAATGCACCATGTCGAATTCATTCTCGGGCCACGTCCACCCGCCTTCCTCCTCGGCGTCGTCGATCTCGAAGAAGACGTTCAAGGGCACGGCGGAGGGTTGGATCTTGGCGATGTCGATGCCGATGATTTCGGCGTCGGGGTATTCGTCGCCCATGGCCATGGCCCATTCCCCCGTGCCGGAACCGATGTCGAGGATTTTGGTGGGGGAGTGGAGGGGGATGGTGGTGAGGTGGCCGTCGAGGAGGTAGAGGTAGACGGTGTGGAGGATTTGGGTGCGGGTTTGCTCGTCTTCGTCGTTGGGCATGTAGTAGTCTTTGCAGTAGCGACGGCCGTGGATCATGAAGTAGGTGATGTCTGAGTCGTAGAGGGATTGTGTGGAGTTTCTGCATTTTATAGGTTAGTATATCTTTCAATTGGGTTCGAATGTGTTGTTGTTGATTTATTTTTGTTTGAATTGGATTCGGGTAATTGGGATTGGGGACATACACAGTATCTTGATCACTCCTCGGCTGATGATAAAGCGTCCTCGAATCCCTCCCCCTAAAAGGACCATAATGCGATTCCGAACCCTCTCCCCACTCCTCTTCCATCTCACCCTCCTCGTCGTCGTCAGCTTCCAGTGCTGGATTCTGATTCTTCAAGCTCACTTCCGAGGCACTTCCCAGACTTTCCTTTCCCGCTTCCGGCATGTCGTTTCCCCCCATCAATCCAAAGCAAGAAAATATTCTATGGCGTCGTGTACTGCTTCCCTTTTCCGTGGACTCGGATGTCATGACAAAGTGTCACTGGTCTCGTATAAAAGTGTCAAGGGGGAGGAGGAGATTAAAGACTGGTAGGGAGAAACTCGAGCAGGCTTGGATTGAAGGTAGAAGCCATATGTATGTGACCAAATCAAAATCCCCCTCTCTTCTCATCAGCATCCCAAGGGGCGAGGGGAAGAAAAGTCAATTAGGTACGGAATCTCGAAGAAGAAGACGAGAAGAGAAGAAACAAGGAATTCCGTCTTCGGTGGGCAGGGTCTCGGGATCCCATAGAAATACCCCCCAAGAGCGAGGGGGACGCGCTACGAGGACTAGAAAGCTAGGCGTGGAGAATGGGAAAAAAAAGGAGGGCGAGCTCAGCCAGTGAACAGAAGCACCTGCGAAAGAGAAAGCGACCCGAGAATCGAGAGCGGGCGTCGGTTGTACGCGAGGGTGGGTCCCTGTCCAAAAGCTGGGAAAGGTCCCTAGCAAGTGCAAGGTCCTACAGTACGTAGCAAGATCCTAGCAAGGGGCTAGTCGGGGTCAGGCTAGTGCCGCTCTCTCTCTCCAAATCCCATGCTGCTGGGAAAGGAAGCGGGAGATGCGGGAGAGATTCCTTCATTGGGCTGCTACGAGTACTGTACTAACTGCACTTTGCAGTAACATCCAATGCCTGCTTACCCTCGGAGAGAGAGGGGGGACACAGACCCACAACATGGGAATTTTGCTGGTAAGCGGTGGGAGCCAGTCTCGCTAGTCCCAGTGAGCAGTGAGCACATAAGGTGGGCGGGCGAGTGCATTTGACAACCGACACCAAGAACCTGGGAGGAGCAGCCTAAGCAGCATGAGAAGAAATACCGGTAAGAAGGGCGTACGCACTTGTACGACATACATACTCTTCCTATTCCATCCCAGCGAGTCCTCACAGCCCAGTAAATGCAGTGTTACCGTACAGCGCATCTAAACAAAAGTAAAACGGCAACGCACATTTGACAACTACATCCTGTACTCCCCTACCTAGGTATATTTGCACTTGTCCAAAAATCCTCCTAATTTTTCCCTCTTTCGTTTGTGTGCTAGTCTAGTTAGTGTGTGCGCGCGAAAATAAAACCCGTTTATCGTCAAGGATCAGACGGAGATATCGTCGACGATTATCGTCCCATCGAATCGCAGATCTAAAAACCGGAAGCCCGGTGATGCCAAGGCAAATCTTAAGAAAAAGCGTTAAGCTTGGACTGTAACTCTGCTCCGAAGAACCGGAGAAAGTGAGGGTATCCAGACCCATCCATTCGGATGCACGAGCTCGGCGAGTACACGGAGTGGTGACAAATCGCTCAGATAAACATATATACGGATAACACGTGGTGGAATAATAGAAAGCAGAAATGGTTAAAAGAAAGCGGAAACGATTGAAAGAAAGGAAGAGGATGCCATAATTAATTTAGATTATAGTTATCCTGCGTATAATCTCTACATCATTCATTTCTTCATCCACAACTCGTCTCGATCATCCCAACCACCACGCTCGGAAAAGAATAACAAAAAATAACACCCAAACTCCAATTATAAATAGACACATCAAGCACCACTCCTATACACCTGCGCACCCTGGTTTCGGATGGTAACAGTATCCCTCCTCTGCAAAATAGTAATCGCCCTCGCAAGCGCTTGCTCACTATACCCCTTGCCCTCACAAATCTCCCTTTTCAGTGTCGCAAGACTGGTACTCCACCCAATAGGCAATCGCCTCTTCAGCTCATCCTCAAGCTTATTCACCTCCTCATTCAACTCTTTGCTCCCCTGCGAACTACCCATGTTCACAGCATCCATAGTGGAGGCCAAGAACAACCGAATAGCCTCGTCCACATGCTCCGTCGTAGCGATAGGCGACAACGAAAGCTTGGCAAGAGACTCGGTGATACGAACAATGGCTTCCAATTGACGAACCGTAATTGGGATAGAAGAGCGAGCGTTGGCCTCGAGTTCCGTGGCGTGAACTTGCTTCCGAATAGAGACGAAATGCGAGGAGAGCTTTTCTCCAGCTTCCGGAGAAAGGCGAGGGGCCATGCGACTATAATATTACGTTAGCTCTTTCGGAGATTAGAGATTGGGAGAGTCTTACGATCTGCAATAACTGATATATCGTTTCATTTTCTCGACCGGGATCTCGGATTCGGACTGTTCCTCCACACCGTGTCCCCCCTTGTGGACACGCATAACGTGCTTAGCAATCGTCTCATCTCGGTTTCTATCGTGATCGTCCTTGACGATGAAGATCATGTCGAATCTGGACAAAATCGTAGTTTGGAAATCGATATTCTCTCCTGGCGTTTTGAGGTCGTCGTAACGTCCGAAGATGGGATTGGCGGCTGCGAGAACCGAGGTTCTGGAATTCAATATCGTCGTGATACCAGCTTTGGCAATAGAGATGGTCTGTTGTTCCATGGCTTCGTGGATTGCGACTCGGTCTTCATCTCTCATCTTGTCGAATTCATCAATACAAACTACTCCACCATCTGCTAAAACCATAGCTCCCCCTTCCAAATAAAACTCTCTCGTTGTGTGGTCTCGCTGAACGGAGGCCGTCAAACCAGCGGCCGAAGAACCTTTTCCGGATGTATAAATGGCGATGGGTGACACTTTCTCGACGAATTTGAGTAATTGAGATTTTGCAGTACCCGGGTCGCCAAGAAGTAAGACATTAATGTCACCACGCAGTTTCATGCCATCGGGCAGAATCTTCTTGGACCCACCCATAAGAAGACATGCGATGGCCTTTTTTATATCTGCATTGCCGTAGATCGATGGGGCAATGCAGCTTGCGAAAACGCTGTACAAATCTGGTCGTCGGCTCATTTCTAAAAATTCCTGCTCCTCCTCTTCAGAGAAGATCGCGTTTCCCTTCGCAGTGTGGTCTACATCGCTGTGTATGCCGACTGCTCGTAGGTAAGGGGTTCTAATAGCGACTGCCGAGGTGGTCGAGGAACCTTTCGATTGTTTATTTTGGTAAATTGAAAAGATTCCAGTAACCGTGCATCTGGATCCAGGAACGACACGATTCGTCAGGTAACGATCCGTTGAAATGAGAACATGTCTTGGAAGCTCTCCCACTGGCACCTGATCTGGTGCCTCCTGAAGTTTGATAATCTGCTGGTCCACAAATTGACTATTCTCATGAACTACCACATAAGGATCCATTGGGCATCTCTCCTCTCCAGGATTCGACTGTCTATCGCACATTCGGGGAAGAGAGACACCGGCGAATCCGCCAGCAACAGGCAGAACCTTGACTTGATGGCAATTGCGGCATTGTATATGTAGGGCTGTGGCTTTTGAAGACAAGACGGATGCACCAATAACGATACCCGGTACTCGAACAAGACGTGAGATTGTAAGGGCGTCGAGATTTCGGATGGAGAGTTCTTCGGCGGAGGAATGGAGAAGAAGTTGATGTTCGGGAATAGGGGGTGAAGGTTCCCTAGTGGAGGGGTACACGATACGATGTGTACATTTCTTTAATGCCGCTTCGAACTATACAGTGTCAGCGGCCGCAGTCGAGAAGACATCGTAATGCGCTAACCAGTGGAATGATCTCAGCGGGTTCAGTAACAAGCCTGTGGGCAAGCTCTTCGTTGAAGGATATAAGGTGCCCAACATCAACATCGCAGTAGTACTGTTTGAGAAGGACGTTCTCGCGGATTTGATCTCTACTCAAAGTTAGATAATTTGGCCCGGCTGCTTGAATCCGAGGAAGGTTACCTGTAGATGAAGGCGTTGTCGAGGCGAAATTGTAGAATGAATTGTTCGAGCTGGGCCTGTGTTTGCCCCCGAGTATCGGTCTCGTTGTCGTAGTCTGGCGGGAGAACACTCAAAGAGTAGACACTCTGGCGATCCATGATGCTTGGTAGGATTCGTCTAGTTGTGTTGTTTTGTTGATGCGGGCTGGCACTATCGTGGAGTTTGGAGTGGAGTTGTTGATTCTCGACCCCTTTGGCGCCGAGGGGTAAAAAGTTGAGGTTTGCGACGCGCTCCAGTCGCGTTCCAAATCGCACCCAATCACGACGTGTAAAAGTTAAAGAGGTTGCATGAAGCTAAACCACTTCTGGGTTAGCTCCAGGATTGACCAATATAGCTCATCTCTTTGGTTTTAACAACACCAAAATTGGAAGAACGGGATATTTCTTTTCATTATCGATTTCTTTGACTTTGTATATTTCTGATTTGTTTTTAACTTTGGCTCCCAGTTCTCCTAGTCTCTTGCTGTTTTCTTCCTCTTCTTACTCTCGAGCGGAAAAATCAATCATTTTCATCCTCGTCGCGATAGGCAATGCAATCAGCGATAGACCACTTTGGGGTACTAGCTTGTCTTACTGAGCTTCTGGGAAAACAATGAAGTTCGAAGACATATATTCGTTGCTGCATTTATCTCTAAGGGTTCCGCCAATGGGAAAGGATTCTTGCTTCAGTTTGCATTCTTGGTTGCTCGTAGCGCTAGTTGCCTAGTTGCCTAGTTCCCAAAAGACCTTAAATACTACCCAAGTTTTGCTCCCTCCATCACAAAAACTTCGTCAAAAATGTCAACATTAGCAATACCCCGGAAGGCGCGGTAACCAGAACGTCAGCCGTCAAAGCATGCGTGCATTCAGCCCTTGCTTCGTCACCACGTATCACTTCGTTTGCTTCGTACCAGGTGCAGGGTGTAGCAGTGACTGCTGCAGCTACCAACGGGGAACCCGAATTCTATGGTAGAGGAAGCATTTCGACATATTGATGCAAATTGATGAAGGGAATGCCCGAGTACGGCGAGAAGACCGAGGACGACGTTGTGCTTGGAGCTGGGAGAAGGCGAGGAGGAGAAAGAGGAGTAACGAAAAATGCTCCAAGGACTTGGGGCTTGATGACACCGAAAGGGATTTGACTGACCCTCTGGAGGACGAAGGAGAGTTTTTTGCTTGGTCCCAGAAGTTCGGGAACCGGCAGTCATCTCCTTGAGGCAGCTAAAGCCACCCTCATCAGTGCAGGAAGACTCATTCCTTGCTTCAATGACTGACGGGACGAATTGGATTTGGCGGAATCCAGCCGGATCACGAAGCCGCAGCCGCAACGGCGAGTGAGGATGGAGAGCGAGATAAAAATTGAATACGGATTAAGTAAGTACAGAGCGAGTGCGGTCTGCATCAAATTCCGGCATCTCGACTCGCCCCAGCGATGCATTGCAGCAACCACCGGGTATTTTATGAGATCCATGGATGGTGGAATTCAGATTCGTTTACTCGAATAGGTACCCAGAGCACCATTGGAACCACGCCGCTACGAATATATTCGACACACCGCATTGCCAAATCAATAATTCCAATTGCAACCCTTCTTATATGCACCTCAACTCCTTCTGATCCCCAATCAGACCACGTCGAGTTGGGATAACTCGGGAAGGAAATACGATGACCACCTCGCCTCGCCTCCTTGACACTTATCTTGGCCATGCACAACATCAGAAGCATCGACGAGCAGAGATGCAGTCAGAAGCAAAGCCGGACTCGCAATCACTCCCACGCCAAGATCCCAAAACCCTCAGCTGCATAACGCAGAGCTGACACGTCAGTTTGACAGATGCTGCAGTGTACTTCGGTTCATTGGCTACCGGCTTTTTTCGGCACCCAATCCCCCGTCCATAGCGACGGGAATGTTCAGTGTTTCCCCAGGGTGTTCCGAAACTTCGTCACGGTACAGTCCCGACCCCACCGCAAGCACCGCATGTGTTGGAATACCAACAAGCACGAGAATCATGGAGAATTCCAGAGCAAGTATGGAGTGGGGAATCCCGGAAAAGGCGACGTGTCACTGTAACCTGGTTGCTGGGAATAAAAAAGCAAACATGAAGCAATTGCCCTACCTCCTTCAACTTTTTGGAAGGCTCCATTCAAAGAGGCAGCTCTCATCAACCAATGATGGACTACCGGAAGAATAGATTCCTTCCCGCCAAAGCATACATATGCCTCAGGATTCGAGGAAGTTGAAGGATTGCTTGCATCATGGACGTGGTCGAGCATCCAGACCAAAGTCAGCCGATTGTAGGGCACAACAGCCATTTGGAAATGCAGCGGCGTTGGATATGCTTCCGCGATTGCACCGCTTTCGTACACTTAGCCGTGTGACTGCATTTCCCGCCAAAGGGCAGACCCGACATTGTGGTCCACGGCTGTATTCCCCATTGGAAATTCTGCACATCTTCTGTGTTACGTACACGTTTTTGTGGCGTGTTGGTGGCGTTTTTCAAGTCACATTTTTGTCTTTTGAAAAGTGATATCACTTCACGTCAAGCCCCACGATAGATACAGTACAAACGGAGGAAGGTGGCCATTTCATCCACAAGTTTGGTACCTATGTACCGCATTTGAAACCATCATACATGAGGTTGGTTGTTTCGCAGATTACGCGGTTTCTTATGACTGGATAATGAGCGTTCGGGTTGCAACTTGTTGTTGCTTAATGACTAAACTCTGCAGAGTTGCACGAGTGTGGCAGTTTTTTGACAGAGAGCTGGGTAAGTGTCAAGTTCCAACAACTGTGCTATTATTTGACATATTGCATGTTGCCAAGGAGTCTAAAATTAAAGCTGGAATCCCGAGTGTGGACGGGAGAAATATGACGGACTTCCTCCATAGTGCGGGGGTGGGGGTGGTCCGCAAAGATCCCTCCTGTGGGTTGAGCCGAAAGACTTTGAGACAACCAATGCATTGCTCATTCCAGTACCGGTCCGTAGGTAAGTACGACCTGGAAGCCTTGATTTTATTTTGCTAGACATATTTCACTTACCTTCCGCCCTGAATTAGAAAACAGCAAGAAATATTTGAGGCCCAAGAGTGTTAAAGCTTTAGGGGTTTGAGAATAAATAGAAGGCCAAACCGACAAGCATCCGTATACCAGACGATGCAAACACAATGGCAAATGATTGGGTGGAATTTCCGTATGTAATGGATATTTCAGTCTTGATATATAACTTTTAGCCCAGAATGGAAAGTCTACCGAATCTGTTTACACCCTAACTTCCGTACCTATGATTTGCTCTACTAGTTTCTCACAAGCGAATTTCGGCGGTAGATAGGAACTCGACAGCAGATCCTAAAGGCTTCCTTCTGTTAGCTGGTAGGTGTAGATTTGAAAAGGTGGTTTGGAGTATATTTCTTATTCCTACAATTTGGATTTAGTGGTTGTTTGAGCTTTAGGAATACCGGGGGACGAGGAAGTTGAAGCCTAGTAATTTTCCGTCTCTATCTTTGCTTGGATGTCCTGAGATGCGAATCCTCGAATCAGGTGATGATTTAAGGGCAGGAATTCGTTGGTTTGGGAGAAATGAAGTTAGTGGTTGAAAGTGTGGGAGGTGTCGAAAATTATTATTGGGGGTTGAATTATATGTATTAGATAGATGGAAGGCAGATGTTTAGGTTTGGAATCTGGGGATCGTGTTTGTGTTTGTTTTAGGAGGGTTGAGGGGGGACATTGTTTCGAGCATACCTGGATTTTGTGAGTAGTGCGTGGTAATGTTTAGGACAATTGTATTTATTAGTTGAGAAGGGTTGGAGGAAGAAGTAACTCTGCCACTTTATTCTTCTAGAAATTTTCGTATAATATTCTATATTATTGTAGAGTGGTAGACTATACTCTGAAGGAAGCTTAGGATTCTTAGTTTGATTACTGGGGATAATTATTGGAGGCGGGGTTATTCTATTCGCTGTATTTACGTAAAAAAGGGGTTTCCACGTTTTATTATATTCGTAAAGCTTAACTTAATTTCGAAGTCTAACTTTGAAGATAAAAGAGGATATAATATAATACTTGCAGTTGGAATTCTACTTTGCTAGTTATAAGAACATATCCTCTCACGTAAGTCTTTGGTCCATGGATCGCCACTTTTAAGATAGTCTATGCGCCTGAAGATCAATACCCTAGATGGCCTATGTAGAATACAAGACTACGCATCTCAAGACGCCAAGGAACTGGCTCGAATTCTTCAATTCGTCTCCCGGTCATGTGAATGTCGATTATGAACGAGGAACTTCGCGCTATATCATTTCCAAAGAAGGATACTAGGTCAGTGCTATATTGAAGAATTGTTCTCGATATCAGTCTTCTCAAAATTTTATGGAGCCGTCCCTTAGCTTGATATCAAATCTGTGCAATTTTACTTGCCAGAGCATCCATGCCAGACCTTCCTGGATAGCAGACCACTCTACAAACAGTAACCGAGAAGTAATACATGTCACTTCAAGATGTATGCAAGTGAGATTCTCAACTCTTGATGCCCAATCCGTTAACGAGAATTGGGTTTTGGAATGGTACACAATTGTGTAGTCCATGTCAGTTTTATGGGAATATAAAGTTCGATGGGTGATCTTTGGGTATATATAAAGCTGCAACACACAATATTCTGGTGAAAGAAGTAATCCCCGCTTCACTGATGTTACTTCATTTCGGTAGCACAGCTATTACTTACTACTATAGATTTCACACCCTGCCAAACTCGGTGTCGCCAAAATAATTCCTTTCTGGAAATACTTGCCAAGAAACTTTTCAGGGGAATCCGGGGAGCACCGCTGGAGAAGCCCTTAAAGTAACTTAAACCTAAACCTTCTTTTTCTCATGGCCTAACGCTCTCGCCAGTTTAAAGTTCCTGGCTGCCAGAAATAACATTTTTTTTCAGATGCACGAGCCAAACAGGCCCCGATGCCACGGGACACCCTTGCACGGTCAATTCAAGTCCAACATGCGAATACCACCTCAGCCTGGAGCATTAGAAAATTTAGAATGAACCCAAAAAAATAAGCCGAGGCAATGATGATCAAACGTCGGACTTTTAGGCGTGTCCGGCTTCCTCATCCTTTCAATAAATATATATACCCCAAGTCCCCTCATCAGGGTTTGGGTCACCAACGACTTCGGTCTCATTTCACTCATTCTTCCTTTTTTCATTCTCGATTTTCTTTCCATCTCATTTCCTGTTCAAAATACCTGCTTCAACAATGCAATTTTTACCCCTTTTCATGCTCGCTTCTGTGGTGCTAGCCTCCCCTCATCGACTTAGAGATGACCAGGCAGTTGTGCGAACATGGGAAGCAGCAGGCAAAACTGACTCGCGGGGGCCTTGTCCTCTGTTGAACACGCTTGCCAATCACGGATACCTGTAAGTTTAATTGTTTTTGGCTTCAAATTAAGACATTTACTAATATTCAACGCGGGAAGACCACATGATGGTCGAAACATCACAGCTAAAAATCTCGGACAAGCCATCCACGATGCACTCAGTTTCGACATAACCGCTGGGGAAGATCAAGCAAACCTCCAGCTCGCAATTCTCGGAAAATCAGTGGTTGACTTGGAGGATTTCAATGTCCCCGATCTCGTCGAGCATCGTGCCAGCCTTACCAGGAATGACTCCTCGTCCGGCAACAGCCTCACTCTTGACCCTTCGCGACTCCAAGCTATGTTGGCCGACAGTACCTCGGATTCCCTTGATATAAATTCTCTTGTCAAGAGTCTAGTTCGCGTCGAAGCTTTGTCGGAAACTCTCACGGCTGCTCACATCCAACAATCGGCCGCCGAGGTTGCCTTACTTTTGGTTACTATGAGTACCGTGGAGCTGCCAGCAAGTGGAACCGACTTTAGCAGCATAACAGTGCCGAAGGATCGAGCCGAAGCATGGTTGGCAAACGAGAGGTTGCCCGTGGAGTTTGGTTGGCAGCCAGCACCTCGTCAATATAAGCTTGCGGACTTGACTCCCATGATCAGAGCCATATTGACAATGAGAGCAGCGGCAATGGCATAGCCAGCTTAATTACATAAATTAGTTTGGAGCAGGATTTGTTGTTCTTATATAAAACAGGCGATCAAGTTGGAACCAATACATTCTTTTATCATCCGAACGAAAGTGATACCAAGTATTCAAACTCCTACAGAATAGACCAGTCGCTCTTATTCTCCCCATCTAAATCTAAACTTTCGCTGTTCGTACTAGGTATTCTTTGTGTTTGAGGAATAAGATTGCCATAATCTGGATAGGGCGGTGGGAAGTTGAGATGAAAACGTTGTTCGTAGCTTAGAAGTGATAGAGTATTTGGGAATTGATACTTTAAAGGAGAAAACCGAGGCATCATGTCGTTTATGGGGGGACTCAGCTGGTGCGGAACACCTTGGCATGATTGAGTTTCTGTATTTACAGCCAAGTGAGACTTGAACAACATTGTTCTCTTGACTGGCCTGACACTCACTGTGAATACATCAAAGACGTGATCGCTGCACCAACGCTAGAGCCATCTTTCGATATCGCAAGCCGAATGTCCTTATTTCCCCCTTCCCCAAAAGACTTCACGTATATAGCTTTCGAAGCTTGGGTAGAGCTTAAACGAGCTTCCATCAATGACAATATCAACCCCAGTGGGAAGAGAATTGTGTGAGTGCATAGAACCACTTTTCAGCACTACGATATTCACTGCCATACCAGCCAATCTTGCCGCACGTCTTCTAATGGTATGCGAGATGGATATCACTGCTTGTGCATCTTTTATATCGATGTAAGAGGAATCGATTTTGAAAGTCGCACCTTATGGTTGCTCTGAGAGTATCGAGGTCTACTGTATCATCTGCCTCGTTAATGGAAAGGAGTGACGAGTCCACCATCCACCTCGTCAGCAAAGCCGAAGTGTCCGTTGGAGCTTTGAAACCCTCTGAATGCGAAAACAGCAAGTGCGATGTGCATTTTTGAAGATGTACGAGCGCAAGTCGAAGCAGCTCGGCTAAGAACATCCCGAAAGCAATGGTTCTAACACCAACATTTTCAACCACTTTTTGATCGTTGAACGCTTTGTGCTTCCATTAGTACAAATACAGCAGAGACGCTTTGAAATATACCATAATGAAAGGATCAATGTGTTAACTGAGGCTAGTAATTTAACAATGATGTTTTTTTGGCAATTGAAAGAGAAGCTTTGTAATAACAAGGATCAACAATCAACTCAAAGACAGAATTTCAAAATTACCAGAGGCAAACTGACTGAACTTCAGTGAAAGGGAAGGCAACAATGAGTCGTCTCATATATCAGTACCCCAACTCCCAGATTCCTGCTCCTTCATAAATGTTCCCAAGAAGTAACAATATTTCCCTCTTAAAAAAAGCTAATTGAGTAGGCCCAGACAAGCAAGAAATCATCAACCTCCTGACCATCTTGCCGACATGACCAATCAAGGAGGAGCCTTTCAAGGACCCTTCCAAGTCAAACACCAGCCTCCACCTGCCCCAACTGGTCCTCCTCATTCAAAGGCGAATTATACCCCCCCTACCCAAAATGACGTTTCCGCTCAAAATCCCCAAAACAAAAATGGCAACGTACGAGTGTATGATGTTAATTCGCGTCTTTCTCCGAATGACAGTGGTGCGTGCATTCATAATTAAACCCCAAGAGTTTCTATATACTGATGAGAATGCAGACCGACGACAGGCAAATGTGTTACACCCTCTTGAGCGACGCGACGAATCGATGCTGATCGGACAACTTCTCCATCAGTTCGACGAGATGGTTGACAGATACAATGAGGAGATGACGAGATTGAGCAAACAGATTCAGGAGATGGTGAGTCGTTTGGACGAGAGGAGTGAGAGGGGACGCAGTCGCCAGTTCGACGAAGTTGAAGGAATAGGGAATAATAGGAGACGAAATCTTCAACTTGATGAATTGGAAGAACGAAGCAATGAGGAGATGAGAAAGTTGCGTAGACAACTTCGGGAGGTGGAGAATCGCTTGGATGAGAAGATTGATAGGAGGCGGAGGGTGAGGTATGTGCATGTGGAGCGGGACCCGAGTTGTTTGGTGATGTGAATGAGGGGAAGGATGACCGGGAAAATCGTTGTCAGAGGGAAATCGACGTAACGAAGAAAATTGAAGATGGGAATTGGGGTCTGGAGAAGTTTTTTGGACAAGACAAATTGCAAATGAATAACAACTCGCATCTAACCATGGATTGTCCGCTCATGGAATGATGGGGTAAAAGAATCACGAATGGCACCCGCTTCTCTCACTTACTACCGCACACCTACCTACACACACAGATGCTACTTACTACACACCACACTTACACATCAACTATAACTTCTTACCACTTCAGCTGACGAATGCAGTACGATAAATACACGAATTGTTTTGTTCACCATCAGCTAAAGCCACATTCCCCGATTGATGACTACATTGAGCACCTGACCTTCTTGTTGTTTGTTCGTATTAGATATTCTCCAGCGAGCCGCGAGTACCCCCTCTCATAAAGGAAGCATTCCGACTGAGCAGAAATTTTTGGTAGACTACAATTTGCCCGACTCTCCAAAAATCGCCTCCCTCAATATAGTCACGTTTGCTGACAAAGCGACCTTAGCGAGGGAAAGGCATCTAGAAGAACGATGGGGTCAAATTAACCGTTGATCAAGGAGTTTACCATGCTCTCCAATGCCGCATCGAAGACGGATTGTTCCCCTGCCTTCGCCATTACGGTATTGCACTCTACGTATTTCAACCAATTCCGGGGGGTTTCTGCCTGGTCGATACCTTTGTAGCTAGGAAGCTTTTGAAGCAGGATTTAGATTTGATCCAAAGATTGCTAGCCTCCTAAATCGACTGGTCGTCCAGCTATCATGCGACCGTCATTCAGTGGGAACGGTATCAACCTCCCAGGTGGAGCATCAATTCCTCGACCGCCTATGAGACCTGTTGGAATGATGAGGACAAGCTCAGGCAGTCCCGCAGCAAGTGCAGTTGCTGCAGCTGGTAGAACAGGGGGAGCATCGTCTGCTTCACCTGCAACCACAGACATCAACAAATGGAGCCATCTGCTGGCAAAACACACAGAAGTATTCTCGTTGGAACGTACATTACATCAGTCTCTGTTTCTTGTCAGGGCAATGTTGGGACCGAGAGTAGATTTAGTTATCGAGGAGGCTGCTACGCTTTTGTCATTATATTTCCCTTGGAAAATGGTCTGCCCTACCTATGACGCCGTCCCCACTCACAAATCTCTTAGCAATTAAGCTGCATTAGGTACAAAAACGGGATATTTCAAATGCAGGGGTATGGTGTGGCTGCGTACTAGCTTAAGGTTCTGACTGCAATACTGGTGCTACCCGAGATCAATAGGCAGTCTGAGGATAAAATTATTTAAAGACAGCTTTCCCCCTCCAGCGTTTATCTTGCCAAATCTGTTTACACCTTTTTCAAACAAGGCTGTACTCATGCAGTTTTGCTTGGTTGATGGTACTAGTATCAAAGGCAAGTCAGCTACGTTGGCAGAGAGTAACTAACGAACACTAAAACAACCAAAAGATCACCCCCCACCACCTTTCCAAGCCGCCAAGCTCCAAATCAAAACAACAATGCCAATATCATCCGAAGCCGCTATATCGCTAGCAGTAGGCCTGGCAAGCGTCCTCCTAGCAATTCTCGGTACCATATTCGGGTATCAAGCCTTAAAAAGGGGCAGCGGTGCAAGTGGAGAAGGCTATCAAAGAACAAGCGAGTAGGAAACTTCCTTTCAATAAGTTCGCTAACTTCTTATGAAAATAGGTTTACGTTCTCCGCTCTTGCGCGACAGTACGGATCTCGATCTCGAGTACGCTGCCGGTCTAGTACTGGTACCACCGCGAGCATATCTTCCGAGGACAAGAACATAATCGAGAAGGATAGAAAGGAATAGAACAATTGGAGTTTGGTTTGGCGTTTGGTTGGTTTGGGCTGTGGGATGTGAATTGAGATGGCGGAAATGGAGTTTGGATACCCATAATATAAAATATATACCCACTCACTCGAAAGTCCACGGCTGATTTCTCAATCTGCACACAAGTTAGCATCTCTTATTACACAGACGTGGGCACCAGAGGAAACTCACATACCGTCTTCCTTCAAACTTTGGCCTGTAGTCTTGCCCTCTCAGATAATCAGCGGCGACCGGAATTCGTGATTGTTCTTGAGGTACTTGCCGTTCTAACACTGTGCGAAATGACCTAGAAGAACTCAGGTAAAATACCTTGATTGTTCCAAGCTTGGGGAGAATCGAATCGGTTTATGGTTCTTTGTCGAACAATGACGAATTCTCGTCCCTGCTCTTTCCCCAAGCTCTTCCTACATGAATCTGGCAGTCAGATCCCAGTCTCAATTGTCGTCCTCTCCTCCATTTCCGCAAGCCCTCGAGTCAGAACGTGCTTGTGAGAATGCGCCGAAGAACAGACCAGTCAACCTCGCCAATGGCAACCACAAGTCGTTCAAACCCCAACCACCATTACTTTCAATCAAGGAAAAGGCGAGAAAGACACTCACAAAATCTCACACCTCACATCCGCCCAATCCCAAAAAACACAAAACCGACAGTTCAAGTCATATTAACATTCAACCCCGGCATACTCCCGGGCATAACATAACTCCCACTCTCCCCCCTCGCCCTCCTCCTCCACCTAAGACCCTCCTCCTCAATGGCCTCCAGTTCACTCTTGGCCCTACTCTCCGCTTCGACCTCCCGTCTCGCCTCCTCCCTCAAATCCCGCTCCATCTCCTTCCCCTTCGCGCGACTAATACTAGCCGGTTCACTCGGCGCCTCACCCCTCGTATTTTTCTTCCTCGGCCATACACTCGGCAACTCGATCTGTTGAAATCTCGGCTCCACACATCGTTCATCGAACCAAGTGTGTAATCTTGCTTCCACCAGACTTGCAATCTTAGGCACATCCTGGAGACGGGATCGAGAGCCGACGAGGGAGCGAATAGAGAGATCAAGACGGTAATCGTCCAGAAAAGAGAATGCGAGGGTTGTTGCGGTACTGGGAGAGCCAGGGACGAAGGAGATAGATAAAGTCCCACTAAACCTAACAACAGAAACCGCCAGAGCAACCGGTAGCACCGCAATACTCGGTTTCGGATAATTCAAAAGTAACTTCGTTTCCAAAGCCAGGGTAATGAAATCACTAAGATCAACATCCATCCTAGCCTGCAAGCGTCCCTGTTCACCCCTTTCCCCCCTCACTCCAGGTCCTAAACTCAACCCATCCTCATCCACAGGAATAACGCGACAATTACTAAAAATCGGAAAGTCCTCCCCTAGACTAATCTCCGTAACTTTAATCTCGGACAGGAAATCCGGTCGTTTATCACCATTTAACGCCCTCGTCAGACTAGTAAGTATCCTCTCGTCGAACTGCGCTTCCGCCCGAAACTGCGCGATGGTCTGCGCAACTAGCACATTGAACCAATCCAAACTCTCGGGTTGGTGAGAATCAACGTTGTAATAGGTTTTCGATAGGATAGTATTCGTGGTAAGCGGTGGGGGGTTCCGCAGAACCTGACTTCGTTTTTTATTTAGAGGCTGTGGGGGATGTCTAGTCGATCGGAGAGAGAGGAGGGAGCGTTTATGCGCCAGCGTCAGGGACCTCCTCTCTGTTGCGCGAACGGCGGCTGTGACATCGGGGGAGGGGGGGTCGCCGAAGATGAAGAATTTTATGAAGGCGCCGAGGAGGATGACGATGGAGAGTTGGCCGAGGACGAAGCCTTGTGTAAAGGAGAGTCTGGAGGGGTGTTAGTCGTTATCCCAATGGAATTGGACGAGGAGTCTACGAGGATTCTGCTCTTATTGGGGGCTCGATGGTAGACATTCCGTTATATGTCAAGGTCGAGAATGAATTGCCATTTAATGACAGATATTTTAGTAGTCGACAAGAGTTGCAGTGGTCGAGGGGTAGAAATTAAGAAATTGAAACGCGAAATAAAGTACCTTGGGGAAACGCGCAACGTCATGCGCCGGTTAATTGTCGGGTAGTTTTGAATTCCAGTGAATAAAAAACCCCTTTCTGCTTCACCCAGGTGATCTTATAGCACTTTCCTAGTATGAATATATATACTCAAGAACTCAATTGTTACAAGATACCTGATGACATAAGATGAGGCTGTGAGGCATAACATAACTACTTGCCTAGCTCAAATGAAAATTATCTCCAACAAACCAAGACACATCACGAAAACATCGTCACACAAAACAGGTTAGGGGTTCCATTATTCGTATTTTGGTTTGATAATCCTTACAATGCAGCCATGATTCAAGAATGACGCCTTCCTCGTCGGTATATCATGCAAGCTCCTTCCTTGAAAACGGACAAGCAACTGCACCAATTCTACACCGGTTCGTATGATAAAAAAATCCCATCATCACACCTTCTAAAGCTCAAAACAACCTAGAAAAGGCAAAGAAAAATTATAATACATAAACAAAAAAAAGGATCATCTCTAATTCCTGTTGAATCAAGAAAATGTAGAATTCTCATTCCTCTTCTCAATGGAGAGCTATGCTCGAATTAGATCCTTGATAAGGCGGGACATGGAAATCCGGTCCCGGATAAAACGCCAAGCCCAAGAATAGGAAGTGAAGATTGGCGAGACGCATACGAAATACGCTCTATGAGCTTGCATCCCGGTTGCTTTGAGAACTGGCGCTCATGACTGGTTGCGAGGTGGGGAGAGACATCTTGTTCATCTGAGATTGTCGGACCTTGGCCCAGGCGTAAACGATACCACTGACGAATCCGATAATAATTGCAGACACACTTCCGAAAGTGACTGGTGCAGCGAAGAAAATAAGACCGCTGACAGCGATTGGGAGCTTGTTAAGTGCTCCCACCATGGAGTAAGTGGTCGAGGAGGTGACACGAATACACCAAGCGGAACAGTATGAGATGAAGATGGTGGCGAGACCGGAATAGATGAAGCCGGAGATCAGCTTGTTGCGGGACTCTTCTGGGAAATTCAAGGCAATGTTTTTCGAAGACCAGTTCTCGAAGATAAAGGAGCATAGGAACAAAACAGGGATGGTGAGGAGGTTGTTGTAGAACATGGCTAGTACGTGTTAGTAATTGCCTAGATTACTCAAAATCACAGGAAATAACTTACTATCCCAATCCTTAAAGTTCATCTTCTTGATAACCTTGCGCATGGAAAGAACATATGCTGCGGTACAGAAAACGTTCATTCCCATCCACATATAACCAGCATTCAAAGTCGAGAGAGCTTCAGCAGCCTCAACACTCTGAGCGGCTCCTCCATAAAGGGCATGCTGGATATCGGCCCAGGCAGCAACCACAGAACTGAGAACCATAAGACCGAAAGAGAAGAGGGCGGATGCGGTAACACTTCCACCAAACCAGAGGACCTCTCCATATGCAATGACTATGATGGTCAAGTTCTTGAAGATGGTGTATACGGGAACGGAGAGAAATTGGAGTGCTTTCGTGCTGGTGTAGATCATTCCGACTAGGAGGAGGGAGATTGGAAACCCTGTGGCTGGTTAGTACTGGATATCTCCCAGATATGATATCTTGCTTACAGGTCTTGGCCTTCTTGGTGTCGAATGGTGCCAAATTTGTGATCATTCCCACCTGTTTGCAGATGATAATGGCGATAATACAGACAAGAGACTAAATTACAATTAGTTCCCTTTCAGATAGCTGACGTTGGACTGATTCGCGTACTTGGATTGCCAGGTAAAAAAAGTTCAGATTCCAGTTTGCTCCCGAGACACAGTATTTGTTCGTTACGGTCATGGAAATTGACGCTAAACAATATGCCAAAATGGAGATGGGAGGACTATTCGTGATACTGGAAATGGCAGGAGGGCCAGCTGAGTTGTGCCGCGACGGGGATTTCGCCAGGAAAGGATCTCTGGGTGACGACCTCCCAGATTCATAGTCTGGCATCTTGATGTTGTAGTCTTCATTCTTCTTGTCGTCCATCTTTGCGGTTGTGGGAAACGCAGTGCCTCCTGGAAAGGGGACTTTGTAAGGGGCGCAAGTTGGGGGAGTTGGTGACGTTTGCTATTCTGAGGGTGTAAACAAGGCGCGCAAGGAAGCGGATCGTTATGGCAGGTGCATCAAGGGACGGCCTTCGAATCTGGACGGTTCGTCGAAGAATAATTCGTGGTGTTTTGTTGAAGATGTATTGTGTCTTTTGATGGGGGAGGTGGCTGAGAAGTCTGAAGGTCGTGGCCTCTCGTGTTTCCCCTTGATCTCAACTTTCTTAGCGCCATTTTTAATTTTAGCCCAACAGGGGCCAGATAAGCTTCGATAGGTGATTTGAGGTCCAGAACTGGAGATTTAATTTACGCAGCATCAACGACAACTTCTACAATTTCAATCAAAACCTCCCTTGGAGAACGGTAGGTACATTTTTAATTATTCTTCTGTGGTTAGCCAGTTTCGTCTACCTATATTGCAAGGTTGGGTGAGTTACACTTTTCTTCCCATTGGCTAGTCTGTCATCTGTCTGTCACGACGGGAACTTCGAAGCACAACTCCACTTCGACGCGACCGCGATCTCCAAATCGCATCGAATCTGGAAACCCCTCAAAATGGCCAAACTCGATTCCCAAGTCGCATCCGTCCTCGACCGCAAGGCCGTCGACTCAGATGATGAAGATGCCCTCATTGCCTCCCTCGAAGACTCCCCTGCGATGGATGCCTTTCGAGAACAACGAATCCAGCAGCTGCACGCCGAGTTCTCGCGCGCAAAGTCGCAGAAAAACCAAGGATTCGGAACCTACACCGAGATTAAAGAAGAGAAGGCGCTCATGGACCTAACTACCGAAGTCAAATATGCCATCGTTCATTTCTCCAAAGACGATTTTGCCCGGTGCGGGGTCATGGATGGCCATCTAGAGGTGTGAAACTTTTCCCCTCCAGCTCCTCCAAGCAAAGCACGAGAACAGAAGCATGAGGAAGATCATGAGCAAGCGCTGATGGTCGGCAGAGTTTGGCTCCAAAGCATTTCGATACTCGGTTCTTGAAGATGAATGTGGAGAATGCCCCGTTTCTCGTTACGAAACTCAAGATCCAGGTTCTCCCATGCGTTCTAGCATTCATAGGCGGCAAGAGTGTGGATCGTATTGTCGGGTTCGAGGGCATTGGATATACGCAGGATGACTTTACCACGCAAGACTTGGAGGCGAGATTCCTAGCGTCGGGTGTGATACAGAGAGCAAAGGCGACCAAGGACGATAGAAGGGTTATCAAGGTGGACGAGGATGAGGATGATGGTGATGATTGGGATTGAAAAGCTATCTTACAACAAAGTTCTCGCTATAAACGAATGTTGGCGCTGAAATTATATCAAAAATACAATACCCATCACGATCCAAAGTCTCGCTGGCTGCCCTAGACCGATCCCGCTGGTGATCTCCCGCAAACTCCTCAAAGCCGCAACTCTTCAACCCATCTATCATATCCTCCATCACACCTCTCTCAAAGCCCCACAAACCCCTACAAACGCCTCATCCGCTCCTTCTCCCTCTCTACCTCCAATCGCTCAACCTCCTTGTACATCATCTTCCTCTCCACCCTCTCCTTCTTCACCCGCTTCTCCCAAAACTCCTTCTCCCCCCTCAACCTAAGAACCACCCTCTCCAAATAAAGCTTCTCCTTCTCCCTATCCATCAAACTTTCCGTCAACTCTACCGCTCTCCTCTTCAACTTCTTCACCAACCCCCGAAAAGTCTTGACTTGTGACGCTGTTTGATAGACACTTGCGCGCGCTTTCCTACCCCGAGCATTATGTTGCACTTGTTTGATTTCGTTTCGCAATTTTTTGATTCGGTGGAGTTTGGATTTCTTGGAATTGTGGCGGGAGTGAGGTTGAGCTGTGGGGAAACCGCAAAGTGCTTCTTGGTTTGGCTGTGTCGAGTACTGGCAGCTGTCTGTGTCCGATCGCTCTTCTTGTGCTTCTGGTTCTGGGTTTTGAAGTTCTTCGTATTCGTAGATGGGAGAGGGCGAGCGGAGTTGAATTGATGGAGTGGTGCGGGGTGAGGAGTGTTGAGTTTGGTCGCCGAAGTAGATGGGGGTGGAGAGTTCGTCGATTTCTTCATCGTGATCTTTGAAGGGGTCGATGGTAGACATCTTTATGGAATTGTTTGGATTTCTCAGAGGATGTATTCGAGTGTCCACGTCCAGATTGTAGTGGTGTGGCTCTCCAGTGGAGAGAAGCGATGGTGGTTTCCTGGGAAAGGAAATTGTTCTCCTGGATGTCTAGAGAGTCTTTTATACCTCTGTCTTCCTTGTTATCCGTATCCCAGTTTCTGCATAGTGTTCTGGTGTTTGGTTTCCTTGTATGTACGTTGTGATGTATCTGCATACTCTTCAACGCGGGACTCTTTCAGGTTTATCTGAGTGAAAGAAGTGTAGCTTCGTTGTTTTAGCTTTTGATTGCATGCGTCTACTGAATCTCAATTCAGACGATACCTTTGAATGCATGAAAGGCGATTGATATTTGAGCATTTCATTAGATGCATATTTGCGTCTTACCGCAACCAGTGAATCATCTCCATGGTTGAACACTGCGCTAAGTCCCTTTCATGTTTTTGCCAGTGGAAGCTTTACTCCGGGGTATTGAAGGCAAGCTGGCAGAGTACTCGACATCCCGTGGCAGAGAAACTCGAGTACCTTGCTGGAGTTAGTAAGAGCTGGCTGCAGAAACTACCAACGCAATTGAACGAGCACCTACAAGTATGGGAGAAAGGCTTCTTCAAACATAAAGCTCACCTAAAACAAGCTTTTGCGCATCTACCCATATTTTTCAATTCTATGTTTCAGCACCTGAAAGGGGATTTTTCTTAAAAAAAAAAAATCCAATGGACTCTCTAAGCCGAGCCTCTTTCTAAAATTTACAAACTGCTGTTTTTGGTAGGCCAATCTATGGCACAGTCTAAATCAAGTTTTAATTTCCCCGTTGCATAATCCCTTCGTTGCTAACATAACTTGGATTCCAAAGTAATACTCCCATTCCTAGTTACAGTAACCTCTAATAAACAATTTTAGCAGCTCCAAAACCCCAAACCCAAAATCCGTACGCAGCAGCGTCAATTTTTACATTATTTACAAGTACTCATTAAACCCATTCCTCCCTCCCCCCAAATCATATCCTCGATCTCGAAAGGTGTACCCTCGGAGGTTCTTGTGGTACCCCCGCTTGATGTTCCAAATCAATGCTTTTCCGTGATAGAAGCGAACTCGTACCACCCATACTAGTAGCGTGATGCTTTCGCATCTGTCTCCTTTTGAAGGCTCGATATGCGCTTACGCAGGCACCGATTGTTGCTAGTGCCACGCCTGCGAAGGCAATCCACATTGCGATTACGGCTATGAGAACGCTTGGGATGCCGATTGAGAGGGATACGATGACCTCGGGGGAGAGTCGCATGATTGCTCCTTATGAGCGAAATGGTTTTGTTCAACTGGTTGCGGATATGTGATAGAGAGATAGGGAAGATGTAACTGTGGTAATAGTCTCGCTTCGCTTCCGTGGAAAATTTGGGCTTTTGAGTTTGTTTGTTTTGTTTCTAAAGAGTAATGAAGATTCTTTTGTAGTTCTTGTAGTGGTTGGGGGGATATTTTTCGCGGAGGTGTTTGGCTTTCTAAATTGTCACGGAATATGGTGAGTTCTTATAATTATTACTGAGCAACCTCCTCGCGAGCGGCTGAAGATCGGATTCACCGTCTCCGACTCCCCGTCTACTTATCATTTCGAGCAGCCGCCCTTTCTGGACGTGGAACTCCTGATAGCCTCTCTCCTCGGGGCATCGGGGAAATAAATTGAAACGAGGTGCTGACTTCGCGGAGCCGCCGTACCTATCCTATTTTTAATATCACCAGTGCCTGTTCACCTGAACACCTGAAGATATCGGGCTTCCCTGGTCCCAATTTTATCAAGCCATTTAAGGCTTTTGAGCCAATCAAAACAGTTCATTGTGACGGGCCAGTAGCGACATTGCTTTCGTGGCTGTGGCTGGTGAGCCAAGGGGGGTGGCTCAGTCGAATTTCGAGACGTGAGGCTCAAGAACACTTCCATGCTCTCCTTTTAGAGAATTTAATACCGTCTTGATCGTAATACTTATGAGTAGAAATGGGGACAAACGAATGACTGATTTTTGCTTAAACGTGACCGGGCCGGTGTATGAGGGATGTCGGACTGGGCGCCGGGGTGGCGTCTGACATCGTCCCGAAGGCCCGAAGGAGCTTAAGCGAAGAGACTCTGAACAGGTGTAGGTGGGAGTGACTATCTAATCATCTGTTCTAGCTTGGAGGAAAATACTCTAAAACATAAACCGCATAAAGATTGAGCGAAAAAACCCCATTAATAATTGATTGCATTAATCTAATTTAACACTATTAATTGTATTAATTATTTTAATAATCTAGTTTATTATTAATCTTTCCTTAAACTAATATGTCTAACTGTCTAGAAAATGAGATGATGTGATTTAAATTTATAGACCTTATAGGTTAAGTTAGAGTAATAAAAGCCGGATTCGAGACTAAAACAAATTATATTTAGATTAATTCACGTTACTAGATAGACCGGGGTATATTAGCCCGATACCTACAGCATCCTAGATACACTATAGTCCAAAAACTACTAAATCGCAAATCGCAAATCGCAAATCACAAATCTCAAAGTATAGGTAGAGAAGAGAAGCGGATAATTCAACATAATATAAATTTATGTGCTCTCTCTCTTAGCTGTTAAAGTTATCTACTTAATATGAGAGTATCTACTTCGTTACTAGTATACTAGTACTTGCTCTTATATCCTGGTTATCGCACTCTCGCGGCGACCCTTATATTCTTATTTAGAAGAAGTTAAAGTGAGATAAGGAAGAGAGGAGGTTAAGGAAGAGAAGAAGAGAGGAAGAGAGGAAGAGAGGAAGAGGGGAAGAGAAAAGAGAAAGAGAGGAGTATGTAGGGCTATATAGAGTTAGTAAGCAATTTACGCTAGGAAGAATATTGCCTCGAAATGTTTACTTCTCTACTTCCCCTTCTTCCCCTCTTACTCTAGCTCTTACTATCTTCTTATTAAAATTTCTCTTTATTCTCTTTTAGAGTTTATAATTTTAACTTCTTTATTCTAAGTAGAAGAATAGGGTAGGGTTAGCTGGACATTTCATGCTCTCTATAGAAAAGCTATAAATTAAGCGAAAACATACTTCCTCTTTCCTTAGTATACTTCCCTACTACCTTAAGAGTCTAGATATATAAGATAGTAAGACTCTATAGTCAGAAAGCTATTACACTAAGTAAAGCAATAGCTTTTTCTAACTTAATTTTACGATTTACGATTTGCGATTTGCGATTTGCAATTTAGTCGTTTTTGGACTTTGGTGCATACAGGATGCCGTAATACCCGCCGATACGTTTCGAGGCGGATTTTAGTAGCGGTTTATTTAAAAGTAGAGCTCTCATTTATTCTTTGTCAAAGTTTATACAGAGGACTAATAGAGAAAGATATCCCTTCCAGTGTTGAAATGTACATCTTGAGTTTTGCGTAATTAAGGTTATACTTTTAGGGCTTAATTCCTAGGAAAGTAGGTATATATGGGTTAAACAACATTGTTCTGTTACACGTAAAAACACGGTTATGCCCGAGAAAACAAGTATACCTGGAAATAGATACTTCAGTATATAAAAATAGGTAGTAACGTGTATATATATAAGTAGATATATTGAAATAATTAGAGAAAATCATTAAAAGTTTCTTACCTTGAAAACCTCCCTCCAAATCGACCCCTTTTATCTAGCGAATATGATGTTCTAGTACCCCTGATTTTAGCATTCCACCACCCTCTGTCTCTTTTGGTTCTATGCTAGTTCTATCGTCCCCTCCTCTTAGGAATGTTGCTGCTTTGAATGATGTAATTGCTGTAAATTCAGTAGCTTTTGATGCTATTTCTCTTTCGTCTCGTACTTGTATTACCTACTAGTATTCCCTATACGTGCACATGCGTAATGAGTATTTATGGACCTAGTGGATCTAACAAAATGCTTAATTACGTAAAACTCAAGATGTACATTTCAACACTGGAAGGGATATATATACCTCTACTAAGCATTGAGTTGATATAAAAACAAGAGGATGTGGGCATATATTAATTGGTTCTTCAATGTATTATTAATGATCTAAGCAGTGGCCTTCACACCAATTGAAAGAGAACGCACCACCACCACCACTATGATGTAAACCCCATCCATTAACTTCCACCATCGAAATCTATGCTCCTGTCGGGACGCAGTTATCCCCAACATTCAACATAACAATAGCAAGCATAGAGGTTGCAGTTTGCTGTGTAACCCCTTCAACACCAATCGTACCAAGCACTTCAGCTGCTTCGGCGAAGGATGCAGAGTCCAATGGTCCTTTCAGTGAAGCAATCTTGACGGCCAGGTGATAAGCTGCTGCTTGGCGGGCAGTGACAGTTGTTGGGCATTGTCCTGATAACATTCCCTCCACTTGCTCGTCGGTGAATCCTGCTCTCTTGGCCAGAATTGTGTGAAGATACACCGCAAAAGGAGCATTGATGACTGAGAGAATGCCAAGAACACAAGCCTCGTTCTCTGAGGCAGGCAAGTTTTGAGCAACCCCGATATTCAAGTTGATGAAATTTTGGACGATAGCTGGGGTGGTATACCTGTATAATGAGTCAGTTAACGGATTTCATGAGTCGAATGTGAAAATGATGTCGCACTTCCATGTGAGGGAATACTTACATGAGTTGACCAAAGGGGCCTGCAAAAGAACCATCAGCATTTTTGACGATGGCGCCGGTGCCTCCATAGAACCTGGTTAGGGCATTGTCAATGACTGTGTATTGATCCGCTTGAGCCGTGGTCAAGTTGCCGATGAGAGGAGAGAGAGGAGGGAATCTGGAGTCTGCAGTGCATTTCTTCGTGGCAGGAACGGGGGCGGTATCTCTGGGGGTCTCCATGATGGCGTAACTGAAGACCAAAGTTGAGAAGACCAGAGCAACACTCAAGATTTTAAGCATGAAGCAGGGTCCCCAAAATAAGAAGCCTCAGGCAGAAGTTGGGCAGTGGCTAAGCCATTCACGGCCACCCCCCCTCTCCTCCCCTTCCACCTCTCCTCCCCTCCCCCCCTAACCC